>VCRD01001372.1:3750-26790 GCA_006783055.1 Trinorchestia longiramus
ACCTCTGTTTGCTGGGCAGCCTACCTCTGTCTTCTGTGCAGCCCGCATGTGTCTGCTGTGCAGTCCGTCTTGTATGCAGGAACAAGTCAGGCGTGGGAGAATCACACGATATCTCAAGCAAACATAGCAACTTCTGGCGCTGCTTCATGTAAGTGATACACTGAAGCTGTCGAGGCACTCCACACAGCTTAGCGCTGTTCTGAAGTGCATTTCTGTACAAGAGCTGGCCATCGAAATTAAATTCTTGTTCTTCTTCAGCAGGGATTTTCCAGCGTCAGTTTGGTTCTGAGAGCCGATGATTTGGTAGACGCTGACGCAACGTTCTGAGCTCAACATTTATGCCCATTACACTGTGTTCGTCAGTGTGGATCAGAGTTTGGACAAGAGAAATTATGAGTGAACTTTCTGCATTACTTGTGTAGGTGTGTTGTACGTGTGAGATTTTGAGGCGTGTCATGGCGGTTGAGCATTGAATATTTCTAGTAATGCATGCACTGCTGTTCATATGACGGTCATATCCTCTTTCATATGCGGTGATAAAACAAATAAATAGGTGTTCAGTTTAAACAAAAAACTGCATTGGTATAGCAGAGTATGGTCATTTAAATACAATTGTATTTATGCATAAACTACATCCTGATTGCTCACCTAGCACTGCTAGTTAGTCGGTTGAAGGTATCGTTGGAATCGTGTCTCCATAATTCTATGGTACAGTACCGAAAACAGTGCTCGCATCTGGACCAGTAAATATTAAGTAGTGTGTTGTGCTGCCAGGTTTCTTGAGAAGCAACAGCTTAGTTTATGAGGTAGCTGACGCCCTGTGGTCTGACCCTCCACCCTCTTTTGCAGGCGAACAACAGGAAGTTGTTGCCAGGAGACAATAGCAGGTTGCTGAATCTTCTTCTGTGCGAACTTTATCTTCTGATGCACTCTGTGTGTCCTCTACCTTCAGATGTACTCTGTATGTACTCAGCGTTCTGATGTACTCTGCATTCTGTACGTGCTCATAACTAGTATACCTGAAAACGCTATTTCATTAGGCTCATGTAGCGCCCCTTTGAGCCGCTACCTTAAGTTGCACTACAGAGGATGGGAACAGTCGCTGAAAACATCAATCCAAGTCTTCAAGTTAAAAAATCCGATCCTAGTGCATTTACTGTGAAATATTCCGGAACATGAGGGTTTTATTTACTACTTGTTTGATAACAATAAATATACGACTTATGTGCAACTCAACTCATTGAGACCTATAAGTATCTCAACAGCCTTAACGACATTACTCTGAAAGGGGTTTTCGACAAAAACTATAACGTGCGAACCAGAAACAGAAGCCAACACCTAATAATAAGAAACTTCAATGAAAAAGAAGTTCTAAACTTAGTTTTTAGTGAAAATGGACGAAACTTGGAACCAGATGCCTGACAACATCGTTTCTGCTGGCACTGTGAACACATTCAAAAATCGTCTCGACAAATATTGGATTAGGAATCCTCAGTTTTGCAACGTACTGATTTTATGTTCTTAACTCCTGGGGCGTATTGCAGTGAGCGTGTGTGACTGAACTTTCTGTGCGTGTACGTGACTGAAATGAATTACATGATTGAGGTGTACATAGGTGATTAATGTTTTAACTTTAGATGCATGGAACTTGGGGAGCAACCCCAAGAATGAACCGTTCCTGTTCCCTTATTCTATTCCACGTACGACTTGTGTTCGACTTACCACGGGCCCTTCTTGAAAATGAAGGAAATAACAAGTGCTATACAGACACTGTGTATTTAGTTACACATAGTGGTATTGTGTACGTGAACCTCCAGACGACTTAGTATGTACTTGACGTTATGCGCCAGTCCTAAAGCAGGCAGCGCGGTCGCTGCCATTTGCATAGCGGAGCCAGAGCTTGCTGGACTGCTTCTTTAACCTGAAGCCCCTTGCGGTGTGCGGGGGTGGTGGTAACATTAGTGACAGCTCTTCTAGTGTTAGCGGCAGGCCTTCTGACATTAGTGGCAGGTCTTCTGATATTAGTAACAGCTGTCCTGTCATTAGTGACAGATATCGTGACATTAATGGCAAATTTTAAGGAGTGTTGTGGCATTGGTTGCAGTGACTGCCACTTTCAACACAAACTCTTGTTCCCCTAACGTAGACACTCTAAAATCGATTCATGATATCGAAGATACTCGTGACAATCTAGATGGCAATGCGGAAACATTAAATTAATCATGTTAATTGTTATCGTTTATACATTGTTAATATATTGTACTGTATGGTATATATTGTATTGTACATATTGTATGGTATGCATTAACAGTCGTGATGGGAAGTAATCAGCAGTCGATGTTTACTTCTCCCCACTCTCTTTTTGTTCGAAATCGTCAAAGGAGGAAGAGAGATTTTTGCGCGTACAAACTGTTATTGCTTTTGTGTGGCGGGACCTGCAATTTTTGTAGCCGGACTTGTATGATGGTTTACAAGCAGGATCACACGCACCACACGCAGGATCACACGCACCACACGCAGGATCACACGTACCACACGCAGGATCACATGTACCACACGCAGGATCACACGCACAACACGCAGGAAAACGCACAATATCACAGGATGTGTTCACTGAGGCGTGAAGCTCGGATTTTGTACTAGGAAACTTCATGCAGCTGAGACCAGCGCTTGATGTTCCTGTTAGTAATTTTTCAAATGGATCGATGCATAAATTGGTAAAAGTACATGGTTGCGATACGAAAAGTTCTGTGTGGATGATCTTGATGTCACCTCATAATGCTTTTTTCTCAAATGAATTTCAGTTCTCACAATAAAATGAGCCTTAGGACTATTCAACTGAACGTTGATGCCTTACTGTAATTCAGACGCCTGTGTGTGATTGAGATGTTTGTGCGTGATTGAAGTTTAAACTTTGGGCAGCATAGGACTTACGTTGTAATCAAAGAATAGACCTCTTGGCTGGTTCCTGTTGTCATGTTTTATTCTACAATCACGGCGTGCTAATAAAGAGATTAAAGAACTATGTTTCACCACACATTGTACGCTTGTATAAGAAATAATGAGACGCCGCAGCGTGTAATGAGTTTGAACTTCTTCCTTATGAATTTTATTTTTCAATATCTTTAAGTATGAGGGAATCATTGCACAAACTTTCTACCTCCACGGACGCCACCGTTGTTCTCTAATTATGCTCGTCTGCATTACTATCATCGAACACGGAAATGCTCGCGCCCTTCCTTCTGCACGGCAACACTCGCGGACGGACGAGCTAACGGATTTCCCGCTAGGAACAAAGACTTGACACTTCATGGTCAAGTGATGGTAGGCGGTAGCTTATGGTCGCTCAAAAGCACTGTCGGTTCGATCAAATTAGCCTGGTCGTACGTTCTGCTGTTGTTAAATCATGGAAGTAGTTTCTACAGAACACGACACCTTGTTTGTCCTAGTCAGAACCTTGACGGTGCGTGGTGTTCACGAAGAGACCAGGTGTTCATCGTACGTTCTGCAGCACGTTGTGCAAAGAATTTATTGTGGGTATTAAGTGCTAAAATGAAATGACTACCTGAAGTAGCAAACGATCGTTCAGTTTCGCAAAGTACTGCGGTAGTAGTTTTATTTTCTTCTTTTGTTTTCACTTCTTCGTTTCATCGAGTTACTACGTCCGGCTTTGCTAAAATTAAAGTCGACATAAAACGAAAATTCATTTGTATCATGTTCTCAAATATTGACCGTATCTTTGCACGTTCGCGTAATCCAGACTTGTAGAATAGAATAGAATACGGCAAAAGGAACCAGCCGTTTGGTCCATTCTTGGGTTGCTACCCAAGTCCTGATCCGTCTAAAGTAAAGGCATCAATTGCGCACGTACACCTTAATCACGCAATTTATTTGTCACGTACGCGCACTTTACCGACGCACAGGCATTTCAGTCCCGCACATGCACCACAATCATACACTGGCCCCAGGAGTTAGTGACATAGAATCAGCTCGTTACTTGCAGGGTTCCTTATCCAATATTTGTCAAGACGATTTTCAAATGTGTTATGTGTCGTGTTGTACCTCATCACTGTAGTATGAATGTGGGCCTCCAAGTCTACGTTTTTTTCGTATCGCTTTAGAAACAAAGTTTTTACCTCTAAATTAAAAAATCAAGAGTTTTCCTACTACTCAAGAGCTATTAGCTGCAAAAATTCCAAGTACCGTGAAATTTTTAGGGCTAGCTATCTACAGTCAGAATATGTGATACATTTATGAAAATACAATTTCTGTGTTTTTGGTTGCATTTTCCCAAGAAATCGTTTAAATCTGGCGAGGGGGAAATGACCTTCAGGTGGCAGGGAAATAGTTTTGTTCACACCCCCCTTAAAAAAAACGCTGTCAGGTGTCAGCTCACAACTCAGCGTTGTCAGCTGTCAGCTCACGACTCAGCGCTGTCAGCTCGCGACTCAGCGCTGTCAACTCATGACTCAGCGCTGTCAGGTGTCAGCTTGCACCAGAGGGCGGGGCGATTACGACGCATCGTTGGCTGAGTTAATGAAGCGGTAGAAATGCGGAGATACGAAGGGGGGAGCAGGACGCAGATGGGTGGAGGAGGGTCGTCAACCCACATGCCCGTACTGCTGACGCTAGTGGTGCTCGTTATGCTTGTGATCAATGATCAGTGTTTGTGATCAATGATGAATGCTTTATATCAATGATCGTAATCAGTTTCTGCAAACACACATACATTACTTGGAGAAGTGAGGTACGATGGCCTCACGTATTTCCTTCTCAGCCTCCTCCATCTCTCTGTCCCTCTGATCTCTTCTTCTCTTTTCTGTTTCCATCTCCGTATTTCTCTTATGAATCATCGTTTCCCCTAATCCAACCTGGTTATGATATGGATCAACATTTCCCTGAATCCAACTCGGTTATGATCTGGATCATAGCCGAATGTATTACAATTTTAAGACAAATTATTGGGTTTTAAATTAATCTTTTTCGTTAATATTTATAGAACTTCCATTCTGTATCTTATCTACAAATATAATAGTGTATCTCCATTTCTTTCTGAGATACGCTGTCTATTGTATAAGTGGATAAATAGAAAATTTTAATTGTTAGTGTACATAAAGCACGGGCCGAGAAAAATTTTGATTTTAGAAATGCATCAGTAAATGTTTTTTGGAATTTGAATATACTGTACTGTTAGCTACACAATACGTTGTGCAGCATACTGCATATTATCCTGTACAGTATACTGCACAATGTAATGTACAGTATACTTCACAATATACTGTACAGTATTCTCTACAAAAATGAGTCTCTCTGGTCACAAAGTGCTTCAGAAGACCTACACTTTGCGGTTGTGCACAGTCTTCGTATCTCTTGCGTGTGGCGTCCACACGTCGTGTTTGCGTCCGCTGTTTACGATCATCGCGGTTACGACGCAGCAAAACTTCATTTACGACATAGCCAGCATCTTACGACTCTCTGATCTACTGTAGAATGTTGTTGATGAATAATAACTCGACGTGGACGTTATGTTTAGTGTAGACTTGTTTTTGCTTACGGGGATCAGACTTTACGATTGTTTTGTCGACAGTGTGAAGTATTGTTGTTCTTCTTTGATAATGTACAATTATCGATATTCTATAGGGAGTTTTCTATTCCAATGGATTATTGTAATTATGTAGAGATTCTTACAATAAGGTTATGACATTACTCATTTATGTGTCCGAAGAAACAGCCTGGATTGTCAGTATAATTTCGGTGCTATTTATTAAACCACTGTAGCTCTCAGTCAGTAACACGACTTTTATGTGATATTTTCTTATGTGTGGAGAAAAGGTCATTCTATGTTAGAAAAGGTAATGAAAAATCATTTGATCAAATCTAATAGGCTTCTAAACAAACTTTAAAATTCAGCAGAAAATGTTATTTTCGTTAACCATCACACAAGGTTCAAGCTATGGAGAAATGGATAGCGGAGAATTTTCATAATCGCATAACCCTTAACATCTGGCCTCCTAGCTCTCCAGATCTCAACTCATTAGACTACTATGTTTGAAGCATAGTTAAGAGGATAACACCCTCATAACACTAAATAAACTCTAAAAACGTCAATAGTCAAAGCAATGTCCAATAGGAACCAGGACCATTTGATCCGAGCATGTAGCGATTCAGACTTCATAAGAAGCCGTGATCGAACTTCGAAGACTTAGTCAAATAAACAACAGAATATGTCTATTCTTATCCTCACGACATTTTTCATTAAAAGGCATCTTTTTCTGTTTCTGAGAGTAATTTTTGTGTAGGTATTAATTTTTCTTCAAATAACTTACTGGACGTACATATATTCACTAACGCAGCGCGTGTACGAATTTGTCCTCGGCGTGTGCATACATGTGACATTGCACGTGCGTGTTTAATGCAGGCATGTGAACCGTGTTATGAAGACTTAGGCGGCACGCCCTGTAATAATTTGCTCCCATCACACACCCATAACTCAGCTCCTACTCACCCGTCACTCAACTGCTACTCACCCGTCACTCAACTGCTACTCACCCGTCACTCAACTGCTACTCACCCGTCACTCAGCTCCTACTTACCCGTCACTCAGCTCCTCCTACTCACCCGTCACTCAGCTCCTACTACTCACCCGTCACTCAGCTCCTCCTACTCACCCGTCACTCAGCTCCTCCTGCTCACATGTCACTCAGCTCCTACTCACCCACTACCTCACCCATCTGTGACTGGGAGATGAGGTTACCTCCTCTAGTGTCCGTGTGGACACCTTGATGCTGATCATGTTTCCGCCTTATGATGTAGCCTTGCTTCACCTACTGTACAGTGTACGTGTACTATTCTGTGGGTGTGTAGTGTGCTGCATATGTGTTGTGTGATGCATGTGTAGTGTACTGTATGTGTGCAGCGTGTTGTATGTGTACAGTGTACTGTATGTGTACAGTGTACTGTATGTGTGCAGTGTACTGTATGTGTGCAGTGTACTGTATGTGTGCAGTGTACTGTATGTGTACAGTGTACTGTATGTGTGCAGCGTGTTGTATGTGTACAGTGTACTGCATGTGTACAGTGTACTGTATGTGTGCAGTGTACTGTATGTGTGCAGTGTACTGTATGTGTGCAGTGTACTGTATGTGTGCAGTGTACTGTATGTGTGCAGCGTACTGTATGTGTGCAGTGTACTGTATGTGTACAGTGTACTGTATGTGTGCAGCGTGTTGTATGTGTACAGTGTACTGCATGTGTACAGTGTACTGTATGTGTGCAGCGTGTTGTATGTGTACAGTGTACTGCATGTGTACAGTGTGCAGTTTGGAGACACCTAAAATTATTCTGTGTAGGTGACCCGAGTTACGATGCAACTGACTGGATTCTATCACTTCACTTTGACCTCTAAATCAAGCATCCATGACGTGTGGGGTGACCTCTTCAGGACTTAAGAACAGCGTCTCCGTGACTCATGACATCACGTCTTTATAACCCTACATACAACTGCTTGTGAAATTCATTTTATACACCCATAGTGATTCAGTTATTATTTTTATTAACCGGAAATTCTTTGCTTTACAAACCTCAATACATTTTTCCTTCCTTACGATGCTCAAGCCATGCTCTAAATGTGGTAAATTCTCAGAAAATGCTCTTTCATTTTTTGCAAGGGATGCGACTCAAAACTCTTCTTCTCAGTTGCTTCTGAGGTCGAAAGTCCAAGAACGAATACGAGGGGAAAATGATTTTGCTAGACGTTATGAAAATTTGAGCTTGGAGGCAGAGGAAACAGTTATGATTAGTAACACTCTAACTCAGAAGAGTGTAACGGTGAAAAGACTGGAAACTAACGATCTTGTTTCTAAATGAAACAGCTTTGAATTTGAATGAGATTTCCGTAGATAAATTTGAGATCCTATGGCTTTTTAACACTGCGTCCGCCTGAAATTTCCATGACTTCTTAATTCAATTTTTTGACGAGGATTATATAGATAAAAGGGAGACTCTCAAGTTTTTCTAATACCACTTCTGTTTATACTTTACAGGATTTCCTAATAAGATTTTACCACCATACTGCTACAAGGACATTTCACGACTGGAAGCATATAGGTTCATGCCTCTGTGTCTTGTTAGGCAATTTCAAAGTAAAAAATGTGTAGGCACTTCCTCTGGGTACGTTTTTTTAATTTTTGACCAGTGTCAACATGCCACAACGAGATCGTCCTCCACAGTACGTAGTGCTCAAGTCAGCGTCGCTGTACAGGAAACGTTTCTGCATGAAAATCTGAACTGAGTTTAAGGGGCTTCAAAAAATATCCATGTTGAACTCTGCTGAGGTTAAATTGCAGAGTGGCAAACTTGCATGTAAACAATATTTTTATTATGGCACTCACTGTTATTCAAGGGTTCAGAAGTACCCAATGATTCATTGTTGAATATTTTTTTAACCTTTAAATGAGCTAAAAAGTCTATCCCTACCGAGAATGAATATGTGATGTCGATATAAAAGTTTCGCTAAATGTGAGCATCCACGTAACTATAAGTGTAATTTTGACGGTGTGGCTGTGTGGATCACTTGGGTTTTCCACTTTTCATTGCCTTTTTCTCTCTCTCTCCGGTCCAATGTTGAGAAAAAAGGTCAGGTAGGATGTTCTACTTTACGTACTGTAGTAGTAATAATAGTACGAATATAAGTATTTGTAGAAGTAGTAGTCGACACTCACAATTATTAGGATCAAGTTTAAATGTTCAGCTTATCCACCGTTCACTGACTCCTTGTTTTTGTGAGCACAACTATAATATGTAAATACCCCGAGTTCCGTACTGAAGATTTAGCAGCCAGACTGTGGGAATCTGTTTTGATGTGAATTGAAATTTTAGAGCAGATTTTTTCTTTTCTTATTTCTTTCTTTTACGACAAACGATGTGCTGTGCATCAGTTGTTTTGCTCGTCTGCTTGCAGTTTCCTGCTTTCCCTTTACATTCTGCTTCTTAGTCACCGTTTCCGGCTTGTGTCGTGCCTAAAACACGATAAAAGAAACTATCAGCAGTTTCCGGGTTCTGCAAATCGTATCGAACATGTTTCAGTAAAATTAGGATTTTAACTAAGGTGAGTGGGAGAGGAAAATTTGAAATTTTTCAGCAAGAAATGACTACTCACTTCAGATGTGGTGCATTTCATCACTTTGAAAGTGGCACCCTTCATTGTACATCACAACTCCTGTGATATCGCTGTCCAGCTTAACCTTGACACCAGTACGAGAATTCGCGCGTTTAGATTCGCACTCACGATGTGGTCGGTCACAATGGAGGCCGCATTCATAATTTAGGTTCCACGTTAATCGGAAATGTGTCGTCACGTTCTCGACCTGCTGATCGGGTGCCGTGCAGTCACATATGGTCGAGTTTCTTGCATTGTTCAGAAGTGTTAAGAGGTCTGAAGAAAACCGAAACGTTTGTGCCTAGCGAGTCTCGAAAGAGAGAGCGTGACTGTGGGGCAAAGGAAGGAGAACACATGGCACAGAGACTTAATTTATTTCAGACTCATATCATTTGCGATGCTCCAAATGCGTGATTTTTTTGGAGATGTTACTCTAACACACATGGAGCATGGATATGACGCTCCAACCTATTGTATGATATATGGAGAATGAAGTGTTGAGATGACACCCCAGCATACACGGAGTAGAATAGAATAGAATAGAATGAGGCGATTGGAACAAGTCTTTCTGGGCCATTCTTGGGTCCTCACCCAAGTCCCATCCCGGAATTCTAGCCAAGCGATGGTCATACACAAACAAACGGTAGCGGGTCTCGAACCCGGGTCTTCTCGCATCGCAAGCGAGTTCGCTCACCAGTCGACCAAGCTGGTGGGTGTTCATATTCATTCATCTATAGTGTCGTTCACACATGTGGAGTATGGAGCGTAGAGATGACGCTCCTTCACATTTGGAAGATGGAGCACTGAAGGAAGGAAGTAAGTCTCAGCTCTCACCCTCTATGGAGGAGAGAGAAAGTACAAGGAGTGTCCTTGCAGCTCGAGATGAGTGGGTGTTTGCAGCGTTGAGCCTCTCAAGCTTTTGTGGCACTTGTGATGACGTCAGAAATTTCCGCCTGTGAACTGCAACGTGACCCGTTTTCTTACTTCAGGTCATCGGCCTTTAATAAATAAGTTTTACATGAACTACATGTGGTTCAGATAAGTATTTATCATGTTTAACTATTTTGAGTATTTGTGGAGCTTCCACAAAGCTCCTAATTTCCAGCGGACTAAACAGAGTCACACTGCGAAGGTTTTCTTGACTTTATTTTTTTCACTGAAAAAAGTGCTTAGTTCTTAGTCTCAGCCGCCAATCAATTGCGGCTTATAACCTCTAGAATAGTCGTAATTCGTTATTTTAAATAACATTACCTTTTCAGGATAAATATCTAACTATACTTGATTAGAAACTACCGTAGGGATCTGAACGATTGACGATGTTCCAGCATATCATTGAAGCTGAAAAACTATAGTGAAAAACGGCGGATTTTGTCATCGTAATCTATTATGAAATTATCTTTAGCAAATAGAAAATTCCTGATAAAAAATCTTTCTCAGAGGCGTTGTGAACCATGTATGCGCCCTTAGTATGTATAATATAGAAATGAAGCTACGAATATACGCAACAGTTCATCCAGATTATAGAACTAAAGTTTGAAAGGGAGCTTTATGAATTTTAGAGATAATTTTATGTGGATGAAGTTGAAACTTGTGCTGCAATTTAGGTTGTAGTGAAGCCCTAGCTTAAACACGTTATGCACTTCGTGCTACGTGAAGCACTGCAAGCGCCGCAGCTCCACTCCAGAAGCCAAGACTCTCTTCACTTTTATTTTTAGATCTCCAGTAAATCTTTCATTTTGTGTCTCAGTTGCTGTGTGGTCGATGCTTGACACAGTGATTTGCTTTCTTTGTTTGATTTGCTTTATTTGTTTGATTTGCTTTCTTTGTTTGGTTTGCTTTATTTGTTTGGTTTGCTTTATTTGTTTGATTTGCTTTCTTTGTTTGGTTTGCTTTATTTGTTTGATTTGCTTTATTTGTTTGGTTTGCTTTATTGGTTTGGTTTGCTTTCTTTATTTGATTTGCTCTCTTTATTACATCATACAGGTCTCGATTTGCTTATTAGTTGTATCACAGGGGCTAGGATATAATTTATAACATACTGAATTCTGTCATTTTGTATTGGTGTATAACATGTTTTAGTGTACAGAAGTGTTTATAAATTAATAATTAAAAACTAATTTGAATATGAGTGTTATGCTGATTTAGAAACTCAGCACATATAAATCCCTCATTGTGATCTATATATAAAGTATGATGGCAAATTGATCATTGTCAGCAATGTATCACGGTGAACATGTCCATATATCACTGTGAACATATATAATCATATAATATCACTGTGAACATATTCATATAATATTGTGAACATACATATAGAATCCCTGTGCACATGTTCATATAAAAACACACATTGCCTTCCGAAAGCTTGTGCAAAGCTTTCGACTACGGAGGTGATTCATTGCTTATATTTTGTGTCAGTTTACGTTACTAAATAATGCACGAATGAAGCAGTGAGGTCATAACAAAAAATGTTCGGCATCTTTACACATTTGAGTTCCTCCGTCCGAGTGGACAACATAGAAAATGTTTAATGCTATATGTTGAATATGTAGAACATGTATAATAAATCTATAAACTTATTTGCATAGTAGCGCCTCTGAGGCTGTAGTTTTATTAACTGTAGCTGAACCGGAGGCCGTTTTCCATTTATTAGCTAAACCGGAGGGCGTTTTATTAACTGTAAGAAGCCGTTTTATTGGTTGAACCAAAGGCCGTTACATTAACTGTGTCCTAGGCCATACTGTTAACTGTACCAGCGACTGATTTATTAACTGTACCAGCGACTGATTTATTAACTGTACCAGAGGCAGTATTATTTATTGTACCAGCAACCGTTTTATTTATTGTTCCAGAAGTCGTTTGTGAACTGTACCATACAGTGCTTTATTGATCACTTTAACATCGGTTTGCTTGTGCCTTAGGTAACGTTAAATAATTAATGTAATAAAACATTAAATTAAATTTTGAAAAACATATAAAATTACCGAGAAATTGCAAGCAAGTGTCGTGAAGATGAACGCGCTCCGTTTATATTTTATGAAGGTTCAAAGCCTTCTTTTCTTCAGTTCTGGGCTTTCAGTTCAATAGGGCCTTCAGTTCAATAGGGCCTTCAGTTCAGTAGAACCTTCAGATCAGTAGTCTGCTTGTCTTCAGTTTAGAGCCTTCAGTTCAGTAGGGTCTTCAGTTCAGTAGAACCTTCAGATCAGTAGTCTGCTTGTCTTCAGTTTAGAGCCTTCAGTTCAGTAGGGTCTTCAGTTCAGTAGAACCTTCAGATCAGTAGTCTGCTTGTCTTCAGTTTAGAGCCTTCAGTTCAGTAGGGCCTTCTCTTCAGTGGCTGCAAACACGTTGTACCCCGAGAAACTCGTGCAATGTAGGTATTTGCTTCATCTCTCTTTAGAATGCGCGATAACATTGAGCGTAAAATATTTAACTAACTTCTCACTTAACCCTTTAGCGACGAATTTATTTTTCTAGTTTCTACGTTTAAGCTCACAAAGACCGTCTGTACACTGATGCAATGAAGCACGCTGAGAGCCAGGCAGCCAAAATAACGACGCTGTATGATGCCGCCGCGTTTAAACCTAGTAGCAACCTCATATTGCTCACATATAATATAATTTTAACATAATTAGCATTTTTTCTGATGTTCCCCGTGAGTGCCATACGGCGGTAGAGGGTTAATGTTACTTACGCGTCATGAAGATGCTCATCGTGTATGGTATCCAAAAGCCAGTGGCCAAAATGAAGCGAGAATTGAGATCTTTTGTTATCCTGCGTCGTACTCAGGAGGAAAAAGTCACTTTCAACTCACGCAGAGGCTACATTTGTGTAGGATGCAGAGCGGTCGAATGGAAGTGTAAATTTGTTGGTGTCAAGTCTGTGATGTAGAGAAAATTTTGCAATTATGCAGGCCATTTCTGCTAACTGCTGTGTAATTATGCCTTGCAACCGTGCAATGATGTGAATTGTGTAAGAAATAATGCAATTGTGCCGTGCGTTTATGCATTATTCTGAATATATCGACTCCCTTCCCCAGCTCAGCTCTCATTTTACGCATCAGTGCTCCCGGAAAGCCTTCCCAAGATTGTGCAAAGATGCTGCAGTCTTCTATCTTCAGCCGAGATGTTGTTCCTCCATTAACTTTCATTTCACGCTTTCATTGTGGTCTTCATTAAGCTCTTCTGACATACCAAAGTTCCAGTGTTGTTTTTCCTGATTCTTTTCTTGCTGCCGTCGATATTAATAGGTTCGTAGTCCTGGAACTACAGAAGCTTCTACTCTTGGTAATCTATTCTCCCAGCGCCCACCTTGTGTTGAGAAATCTTTTGTTTGCCTAAAGTATGAGGAAAGAGTGAAGTCATTTTTTCGTTTGGGACGGTGTTTCACTCTAAGGACTTCTGCAAGCAGTTTGGTTGCTCGGATGATTTGGATTTGGAAAGGGGATCTTTATGCAAACATCATCATTTTATTCTCGACGATCCTGCAACTTTGTGTCTGAGTTGTCCGGTACAGTTCACCTCTGACGTTGATTTTTTAAATAAAAGAATTGCATTAAAAACATTTATTCATTCTTCCTTGATTTCTCGTGCACCATTTTGCGAGTGGCTGATTTTTTCCAGATTTATTCTCTAGAATATCGATAGATTTCAGAATAATCTAAATTACATTCAGGTAATTCAAGTAATATCCTTTTTTTAATACGAAGGAAAAAGCGGCTGAACATCGCCAGTAAAGGCAGATGACCTCTGACCTTCAGCGTGGGTGTGTGACTGAAGGTCTCCGTGGCCTCTGCGGGTGTGCACGTGTACACAAACTTGTTCGTGGGTGTGCACGTGTACACAAACTTGTTCGTGGGTGTGCACGTGTACACAAACTTGTTCGTGGGTGTGCACGTGTACACAAACTTGTTCGTGGGTGTGCACGTGTACACAAACTTGTTCGTGGGTGTGCACGTGTATACAAACTTGTTCGTGGGTATGCTAGGTAATCACTCATAGTTAGGTGAGTATTTACACGCACAAACACACACATTTATATATATATATATATATATATATTTATATATATATATATATATATACATATACAATACTTTAGGGTTTAGTTAGCGTTGAGAAAATTTATTGAAAGCACATTCCTGTTATTTTGTCGTAATCGGTGTCGTTTCTCACAAAGGCTCTCAGTTGCACGACACTCCTTACTGATGTTGCGCATGCAGATGCCGTTGACATCATTCAGCTGCCTAATATAATAATTGAAATAAGGAATTAGTCGATTGAATAATTAAATGATTATTCAAGTAATAAATTCCTTGAACGTGAGGCCCACATTGGCGGAGGTCAAGGCTGCAATTTTCTGCAACTAGACGCCTGTATTGTGTTACAAAGTAAACATATACTCAACGCATAGACTCCAGTTATTATGCGTTCAAACCTTTTTGTACAGATTGCAAGTAATTTGAGAAAGGTCTTCGTGGAACTGTCATCATTTAGCGTTTATACTCGTAGCTTGATTGCAATTTCATATAAAATTTCCAGCTGCACATGAATTGTAACGAGCATAAGAAGTAAGACATCGATCATCCCTAGTCTGTGTGTTGACGAACGCTGAATTATTCCTATTCCTTTACGTTGTATTCGTGTAGCGGAGTTCACTTTTACAGTAAATGACGAAAGATTTTATTGAGAACGTTGTCATCAAGGTCAGACATCGATGGAATTGCAATAAAAGCTCAAATTTCGAGACAAAAGAGCGCCATGAAATTTTTACGAGAAAATTATTACTCTTTGGTTAACAAAAAAAGTTTTTTTTTCAGACGAACGTTTTTTGTTTCATTCGAAAGTTCAAACTATTCGCTAAAATGAATTTCGAAAAATGCTTCCGCTAACACGACTAGCAAAAACTAGATCACAATTTACAACTACGAATTAAACACCTGAACAACTTTTACGCGAGACAGAGACGTGTGCAGAAAATATATTGGAATGTATAATAAAAAAGGAGAGATTTAGTGCTAAATATTTTAGTTGATTATAATTTTAATGTTTCAATGTTTTCAAGGTAAAACAGAGATCGACAGAAGATATACTTGGTACGAGTATAAGATTTTATTTTTAAGTATGTCATGATAGTTAGGTGAAGTTTTTACTTCGCTTGCTTTCCTCCCCTTCCCCTGCCCCATATTTTGTTGCATCTTATGGCACTGCCCTACGTGGATTAGGGCTCCTGATAACGCGTATATAATACATTCTATACACATTCACACAGTCTTTTTCCTCTTCTAGTCAGCAGAGTGCTTAAAAGCATCATCTCTTGCTATCAATCTCGAGATAAATTTTATCGACATCACTTCCATTGAAGTATTTCACTCTCGCTTTGTCTGACAGAATAACTATTTTCTTATTAACTGTGGGAAAATGCACGTGTTAGGAGCGCTGTGGTGCCACCACCAGCGCATGCGCAGCACGTCATGAGGAAAGTAACTAACCACACAATCAGAGAGAGCTAAACCTTTACCTTCTCTGATTAGTGTATTCCCAGTTGAATTCATAAGACATTATGATGTTTTAACACGTTGCCTCCGATTGCCTGATTGGTGTAAAACTTCACTTTGTACGCATAGTCACTAGAAGGATCTGAAAAAAATTACAGAACCTAACCTAAGTGGTACACATACGTACCACTTCGGAGTCAACGTGTTAATTGGTCTGGTGTACGTATATGCGTTGCATTTTAGCTTAGATTTGGACTGAGTACTGCAGTTGTACCGAGAAGTGCAAACTCGTTTTGAATGTTTTAAGTCTTCACTGCATGATGGTTACGACTGAACAATGAACGATTTTTCAACGCTTCAATAAGTGTTAAAACTCGCTGTAACAACTTCTGTGATGTATGGCATAATATTTCAGAAATGGGGTTTCATTTTAATAAGTGATGTAGAATATTGTAATCCAGTTGGTATGGATTTTCTACGTTATTACTGATAATTTACTATCTAAGTTACTAGACGTTTGCATAAGTAGGTTTTAGAAGTAACAAGTCGTAGGTCATGCCACTCATATGTTGCCTAAATAATTAATGGAATAACAGTATTTAATGCAAAATGTAATATTCTATGATCTGTGTGTCAAAGAAGTAGGACTAATGCTACATTTTCACATCGACTCATTCGTTGCTATATTTTTCTGAAACCATTGTCCCTATTGAGCACACGTTCTAAACAAGCGTCAGTTCACACGACCCGTCCGAAGCATGGGACAGTAAACGTACTTTTTGTTGCATATCTTATCAATACAAGAACGTAGTTTAAGAAAGGCGTTTACAAGAGATACACTGATTAAGATAATGAGTGTTTGGTTGGTCAGTGGTAGCATAGATACACGGACTTACAACGGTTGCAGATAATAAAATACGGAAATGAGCAAATAATGAAACCGTAATTTCTGCATCTGGTTTTTGCTAACTAAACGTGTGATATAAATAGAATGAATAAAATATGAAGAACATTGCTTTCAATAATCAATTACCACCGCTGGTAATGAAAAAAAGATGAATTTTACAGTTTCAGCGCCTGCATGAAGCAAGGGATGCATATCATTCAGTTACCTTGCTAATTATCTTTATCATTCAGTCCCCGTGCTAGTTATTTTTATCATCCAGTCACCGTGCTAATTATCTTTATCATTCAGTCCCCTGCGCTAATTATTTTTATCATTGTCATTGAGGAATTTGAAGCTAACAACGAAGGGAATTTGCGGAAGAAGTAACAACTGATTGTTCAGTTGGTATTTAAAAAGACAACATGGGAACTCAACTTGCAGGAATTCATCCTGTTCATGTAGGACTCCTTTTGAAATCCTTCTATTGATAAGGAGCCTCGTCTGTTCCTCCTACTCATGTTCCTCATACTCATGTTCCTCATACTGTTCTTGCAGTTGCTGAGTGTATGTTCAGGTGTGTGCAGTACATGTGCAGCTTGTATGTGTTTGTGTGCAGTACATGTGCAGCTTGTAGTACTGTGCAATACATGTACAGCTTGTAGTAATGTGCAATACATGTACAGAAATTCATCTTTTGTACAAAATCATGTTATTTACCGTACTGTACAGCTAAGGCTAACTTCTTCAGAAGGACAACAAAATTATTCTGCCTCCAGCAAAAACTTCTAAAGTTCATTTGAAAATGCGCATAAAGTTCAAAAGAACATGATATATGCCTGGAGCTTCATAAAAACATGTTTGTCTCAGTCTTCATTCACGTGAAGTGCTGTATTTGGCGTTCATGTCACCACTAAAGCGTCAAAAAAATCCTCGAGTTTGGCTACACTTCATTCTGTTTTATTCAAACAAATTGCATGCGCCCACATTTCCGTAATCATGCCTGCAAAAATTATGTCCTGTCAAGCGCAGAAATATAAACTTCACACATGTAATTATAAATAAATCATAAGCATAATTGTTGCGTAAGTCTTGCAAAGTTTTATCTATTTTTGGAAGCCGTTACACGTAGCGAAGACAACCGCGTCTCTGCATTTCCTGGGACGCACGTGAACAGCACGTCTTGCTGCTGTCATTCTGCCTCTTTTTTTCATGTGAATGTCGCTAGTTAATTCTTACGCAACACTGGTGAATGTGTCTTCATTTTTTTATGTTCCGCTCAATGAATTGATGTCCGCGTATTCGGAGTGAAGGTAACATTCCTATTGTATTTCTAAGAAAGTTACTGAATTTTAAACTTAAAATAACTTTTATTCCCTTATTTATGGTAACATTCTCTTATGTTTCTTTCGCATGGGTATTATTTTTTGAAGAAAATTTCATAAAGCAGCTCTAAATAAAACTCAAAAATCTTCAAATGTTTCCAAAGTTTTCTTCGTTCATTAGTTGGCAGATGGAAAAGTACATGTGATGTTAATTATTAAATCTATGATTTTTCGTGGAATATTATTTCTGAAGAATAGTATTTCTGTAGAACATTATTTTCTGCAGAATGACGATGTGTGTTGAACCTTAGCATTAATAGCATGAACACGTATAAAATTTTAAATTTGAAACTACAAATGCTGTCTACCTACACACAACACACTGAGCTTTGCGTTCCTGGATGAGGCCCATTTATTATAACGTCTTTTGAGCATAACAATTCTTTATCATCTCTTTTCCAATTATCTACTAAAATTCTTACACCCCATTTGTAAGGAATGATTTTATAGGGGTGTACTGCTACAACTACACCTCAGATTTGCATTTATCCATTAGATGTACCGGCGTATACCTGTTAATGGGTGCCACATCATCCTTCCTTTTTTGATATTTTTAACATTCATTCTGGACTGTATTTCTTAGCCCTTTAGTATGGACGGCATCTCCATTAGTTTTTATTCTGGCAATATTTCAGTGTTCATGCGATGTTCTTCTCCTAGCTAACTTATTTCCACGTAATCCTGCAGGCATCCTGCACGTCCCACACGTCCTGTAGGCATCCTGCACGTCCTGTAGGCATCCTGCACGTCCTGTAGGCATCCTGCACGTCCTGTAGGCATCCTGCACGTCCTGCAGGCATCCTGTACGTCTTGCATCTCTACCTCACCTATTGCGTCACCTCTCAGGTAAGTTGTCCTGCTCTGTGTATACATCATGTATGTTATACGTTATGTGTGCGCACAATCATCACCTATATATTATACATTATGTGTGCACACAATCATCACGCATATATTATACTACATTATGTGTGCACACAATCATCACGCATATATTATACATTATGTGTGAATATAATCATCACGTGTGTGTAATACATTGTGTGTGCACGCGTACATCACGTGTATGTTTACATAATGGAGAAATACGTATATCACGTACATGTTTCTATTATGCTTGCACATACATCACACACATATGCGTATATAAATATGCACTAAGGCAGCAAGTGTATTACATACATTATGTATGTAAACATACATCGCGTACAGATATATTATACATTGTTTACACACACACGCGGCACAGAGCATGTTGTAGAACTAGACTCGAGCTGCCCTTTGTGTGGCCGGGATGCAGGGCAGATATTCAAGGTGCAGCTCTGCATTTTTTTCCTCAGTTCAGTGCAGGGATCTGCCCCAGCACTGCACCACAGTGCAGGGATCTGCCCCAGCACTGCACCACAGTGCAGGGATCTGCCCCAGCACTGCACCACAGTGCAGGGATCTGCCCCAGCACTGCACCACAGTGCAGGGATCTGCCTCAGCACTGCAGGGATCTGCCCCAGCACTGCCCCACAGTGCAGGGATCTGCCCCAGCACTGCAGGGATCTGCCTCAGCGCTGCAGGGATCTGCCCCAGCACTGCACCACAGTGCAGGGATCTGCCCCAGCACTGCCCCACATGACAGAGGTGAGTGAAGGCAAAACTGAAGATGACGTAAGTCGGGCAGCAGCACACGCTAACCTTCTGAACTACTGCCCTTGACTCCCAGTCCCAGGTTGTGGTACTGCGAGTCCCAGGTTGTGGTACTGCGAGTCCCAGGTTGTGGTACTGCGAGTCCCAGGTTGTGGTACTGCGAGTCCCAGGTTTTGGTACTGCGAGTCCCAGGTTGTGGTACTGCGAGTCCCAGGTTGTGGTACTCAGCTTGTGCGTTGTCTTCATGTCAGGAGAGTTGTACGTGATATGAGTTTACACTGAAGTATATTTCTCAGTGAAAAATAGAGGGAAAACTTCATAAATATAGAAACAGCGTCTGTAATGTTGCTTATAGTGCTACTGAGAAACATGAAACGCTGAAAGTTATCCAATCACTGCCAGCAAAGTCAATCAGAAAGTCAATAAAGGGATCTAGCAAACATGAACGCTCCCGAGGCTCATGTCCAGAAGTTTTCCGTAGAGTGTTTGTGTTAGTTCCCACCGTGTTCGATTAATTATAATTGCTACAAGCACCTCCATTGGTTTATATTCAAACTTTTATCCTGTGTACACTGAAATAATTATGCTAAGCCATGCAGACGCAAGAGCCTTCCTTTTGCGCCCAGAGTTCTATTCGGATGACCGACTGAAACCGCAATCTTTGACCCTACCTCGCGACTCTTGCATTTTTTTCCCGAATTCACTCGCCTCCTGCCAGAAAATTCTCGTTATTTTCAGCACGTCTGAGACTGCAAAACGAGGAATAACTTGAGGAATAATGTAACATTTTGAACATTCAAAATTGTAATCATGATCAGTTCAACTTAATAGGAACCTAGAGATTCTATTAAGAAAAATCGGATTACGATGCCCTATCCATGGCTGTGTTTTTTTGCCGATTTTTCAACTGAGTCTTATTGAGACTCGTGATGCCTTTACTGCGGTATGTACGCCTATTGCTGAAAATTTGTTTCCTAATTCATTGGCTTTAAATCGACCCGTTTGGATGATTTTATTGCGATGCCATTTGCATCAAATCAAAAGGTTACATTACTTCTTCAGTCTCAGAATCCATTCTGAAGAGAATAAGTAGTCTGGGACCTTCTTAGTTGCTGATTCAACGTAGAAAAACTATACACTGATGAATTACTTGTGTGTGCGTTTAGAACTAAGGTCTGTCTTGACAAGGTGTGTAGTAGAAAGTCATAACCAGACACACATCACAACCACCATACTCTCCTCAACTGCTCTTTTAACCTCCGTTTTTTAGTAACGATGCAAATGTCAGGTCAACTATTCTCCGACAAATTTGAAGTGAATCTTATCGAATGCTCGAATTCCTATTAACCAGACTTGACCTAATCTATTTGAACCTTAAGCCTAACCTTTACTTCTCACTTCAAACTTAACCTTCAATGTTAACCTTAACGCTACTCCTATGCTTTATCTAAACCTTAACACGTTGCCTCCGATTGCCTGATTGGTGTAAAACTTCACTTTGTACGCATAGTCACTAGAAGGATCTGAAAAAATTACACAACCTAAGTGGTACACATACGTACCACTTCGAAGTCAACGTGTTAAAAAGTTGCTATACGACGTTCGATCAGTTCGAATTTATGTTCAATGAATAACGACTTCTCTTAATTTTTTAAATCTATGCTAGGAATAATTGTCCCCAAAACAAAACGAACAAAGGCTAAAATTTCATCGCATAAAATACACTGCACGACAGAGCTCATACATATTCAATTATAGCTGAGGTACAAAGGAAATGAAAGGGAGGAAATTAGTTGCAGCTACACTGGGTCTTAAATTTTTAATGCTAACATGTTAAGACTAGTGTTCATCTCTAGTTTGTTCCCGTCCATCTTGTAGCTTGAGGTAACAGCTCATGGTAAAGGCTCTACGATGATGTGAAAATTTACGGAAATAGTTTGTTTAAGTCAGCCCATCAGCTTATCAGCCTATCAGCCTATCTGGTCTCCTGGGCCACAAGCGGGAGGAAATTCGAGGGCTGCGTATGGATTCGAACCCTCAAAATTAAAGACCTGGTAGCACAAGCTCAGGCCTCTAGCTACTTTGCTACAGTGGAAGCAGACGTATACATGTATAATACACAGGACAAAACTCGTCCAGTATTAAGTTTGTCTTTCACCTGCTGTCTTTTGTGTGTGGAACGGCCAGACTTGAAGTTTTGCTTGGATATTATGGAAAACTGCTGACAAGTTTTACCCTAGTTTTTACTTATCGTGGGAGTGACATGGGCCTGAACGCTCACGAAAGTCAAAGTGACGATAAGATGGTGTAGGGTAAAATGACTCACTCTAATCAACAAAAGATAAACTATAGTGTTCATAGTTTATATCACTTACGTATATACTATTGGGTTGTTACAAAAATAATGGCTGCTCGAAGGTCTGGAAGGCTTCTGAAATCGGCCATTATTTTTGTAACAACGGAATACATGTATTGCATTTATGCGGATGTACACTACGTTGATTCTTGTGCACTTCAGCAGCGAAAACATCCTTTAAAAAATGGTAACTTCGTAGACGTACTAGTTCTGTAACGTTTCCATATCCAACACAACTGGGCAACCGCTTGCCAAGTCCGACTTCGCTGTTCTCACATGCACCTTCACGCGACTGCCCTGTTGTCACTTGCTTGTGCCTTCATGAAACTTGTCGCTGCCCAGTCCATATGTAGCGAGTGATCATTAACACGTTGCCTCCGATTGCCTGACTGGTGTAAATCTTCACTTTATACGCATAGTCACTATCATAGAAGGATCTGAAAAAATTACAGAACCTAACCTCAGTGGTACACATACGTACCACTTCGGAGTCAGCGTCTTGAAGAGATTATTAGTCGATTGACCTCAGCTTTTCAATATGAAGGGGCATTGATTAACGAGAGTCGCTATCGATTTACGATGAGTTTTGGTAGGGGTAATGAAGTTTAAGGGGTATTACGTTATTTTTGCGACGTGTGCTAACATTGCTCAAATGTTTCAATGTATAAGTTAGGAAAATTCACTGTTATTTAGCTCTAGTATACGTAACCATCAGCCTTCACAGATGCTTCTTCTTGGCAGGCTCTGCTTCGATATTTTGCACGCGCAGTCACTTCGAAATGATACAATTCAGCGTTTCATCGCTTCGAAATGATACAATTTATATTTGCAGTTCAACACAAACGTACACGATCTTCATATTCATCATCGCATTCACGTCTTAGTTCTGGAAGTCATGAGCCAGCTGGAAAATAGCAACTCTGAAATTAATTATTCTGGAATGACACGAATAAATCTGGTTCTAGTAGGTCAAGTCATGATTTCACTTGCCACGTACAACGTGTCGGCACGTGATTGGCTGAAACATACCTCGAATGGCTCACTTGCTATTGGTGCTTCATGCACCCCAAACTTTGCAATAATTGGCCGCTTCCTGACACAATCCCCTCTTGTGATCCCTTCTTGTGA
>VCRD01001372.1:41945-64604 GCA_006783055.1 Trinorchestia longiramus
CCCCTCTCTTCCTCCACTTCCCCATCTCTCCCTCTACTTCCCCACCGACGCGAGATGCCCCTAATCGAGCTGCAAGGTCTAGGGTCAATGCAGTGCTGATATTCTTGCTAAAAAGTGCATTAATTTCCTCACGTCTAGACTGCTATTTGGGTCACTAACATCACGTGTGGAGGCAGACAACAGACTGGCTGCGGTTTTCGTTGCCAAATAAATTGTATTCCAGCCTGTTAACTCAGTTGAATGAGTAAACACAATTTTCAGAATTAGTCTCTGAATAAAATACTGAAAAATTCCTGAGCTTGATTCGAGCTAGTGTTCATGGAGTTTTACTTTACAAAAACAAGGGATGTTCTCTTGATCAGATATTCATTATGAATAACCCTCTAAAATTTTTAATCTTATTTACGACTAAAACTATCATAAATTCAGATATATCATTCTATGCAGTTTTTATCTCTCTAAATTGTGTATTTAATTCTCCCTTTGATTAAAATTTTTTGAGTTGTCACTTTACTTTAAGGTCCTGTAACTCGGGTACATCCTGTTAGTGTCCCAGTACACGTCTTAGTGTTCAGTATGAACACATACTTCTTTATTGGTAAACGTGCAGTATAAGCAGTATTAAAATGAGGATTATCGTTGCACACCAATATTTTATTTTTAATACCAAATGACATTCTTTGACAAAGTCTGCTCATTAAAATCATCATTATCAGGGGTCCTGCTTCAGAGATGCGTCACAAAAAAGGACTGATGTGCTTAACACAAAAACAGGTTGGGTTGGTGGTGATCAATTTGAACAACTAGAACATTTCATCACAATACTTTGCTTTACTTACAACTGTTCACTTCTACTACAACTGTTCACTTCTACTACAACTGTTCACTTCTACTACAGCTGTGCACTTCTAAGACAACTGTGCACTACTAAGACAACTGTGCACTACTACTACAACTGTTCACTTCTACTACAGCTGTGCACTTCTAAGACAACTGTACACTACTACTACAACTGTGCACTACTACTACTACAACTATGCACTTCTACTACAACTGTGTACTCGCCTAAAAGATCTAATGAAACTTTTGCCCGTCATGCATCAACTCCTGTTTCCAATGTTTGGCTCTAATATGTTTATTTAAATGTGTTAGCACGTTTCCTGCAATTGCCTAGCAGGTGCAAATCTTTACTTTGTACACACAGTCCCTAGAAAGCTTTGAAAAAATTACAGAACCTAACCTGAGTGACCCACCGGTGGGTCACTTCGCAGGAAATGTGTTAATGAGCTTGTTTTCATTTCAGATGCTGAATTTGACTCATGAAGATCTTGGTTGAGAGTATCTAAGCCTCGGTCGGGGATATCGACTGGGCTACAGACCACCTCTCTCCTGCTGGACTTCTACGACATTCTTTGAACGTCCGTTGACTGGTGCCAGGCTGTCACCAGCTGCTGAACATGCTGATGCATGGGAGTCCAGTTTTGATGCCTCCAGCTCTATCACACGACCTTACCCTCTGCTCCAAACTTTAATAAACCTTCTAAAATCTACTCGTAAATTTTGAAAAACTGTAAACCATTGAATTGCAAAATTAAAACTTCCTAGTATCTTAAAGAGTCTTTCACTGTCACCGTCTGTCGTTTCACGTATCTGCAAACTCTTCTATTTGTTGCGTACTTCTCTCATTTTTATTGAATAATTGCAGTTTCAACGGCCTTTACCGCTAGTTTTGGTTTCCAATTTCACCGATCACTATCACAGTTTATTTGTTTGTCCTTTTTCTTAGCGGATCTTCATGTGCCGCTAGTATCTTCCTTTTTATCGACCCCATCTCCCTTTATTTAGAAGTATTCACCACACGACCAATAAACTACAGATGAACTAGTATGAGCAGGTCATCTCGGTCTTCAACAGCATCTAAAAGCACACTGTGATCAAAAAAGTTACAGGGGCTCATTGGGAGGCCGTTCACCATAAAAGAGTGCAGAGCTCTAGTGTTGGAAATGCTACACTACTCACAATAAAAATACAACGATTAAATCACAAGAGAAACGAAATTGCCGGCGAAACTACACGTCGTTTAGAGTAATCGTCACATCCGCCTCGTCTCGCTGAATCTTCGACCGAGTTTTCGTCGGGCGAACATCACAATGGAACGTCAGATTCCACACATCCTGGACGTGTTCACATCGTCTCCTGGAGCTCGTCGAAGAATGAGAGCAAACCTCGTGAGTACGGTGAGTGCTGCTGATGTTCTTGAAGTCATTCAAAAATTGATTTTAACATCATCTTGCCATAGTTTCTGAGCGGTTAAAGGTGCCCCACTTCAAGCTGAGGTGACAATTGGCGAGTTTGTTCAACTTCTTGTAGTACTGGAGCAATTTTTGTGTAAAAGCTGGGTTGAACGATCGAGTTGGCCTAGCGTTTGGGTTTGGCATCTCAAAACCAAGTCGTAAGACGCAAAACATTTGAAAAGCTGTTTTTATCCTTGAATTCTTCGTTACAACTGCTGCCCAAATTCAGAGGAAAATAAGACGGCATGCTATGCATTGGATGTCATTGAGACTATTATTGTCGGTTCGAGAGAAAACAAGTCAAATTTCACGATCATTCTCTGTTTTCATATTATCCTCGGTAACCTAACTACAGGTGACGAGATTTTCCGATTCCGACCTTTATTCAGTTTATTTCACGTATTGCTTACTTCGATGCTTACTCAGTGTTCGATCTTAGTGAGTAAATTAGCTTTTTATTGTATCTGCTGGAGCATCTATGACGAGGAGACCGTATGTATCGATGATATTCATTTATTGTTCATAAATCTAGTTTTCTTTCATTTTCTCCAAGCTCGATTACGTGAAATCGAATATAATGCAACGATTTTTATTTGATCCATCACTTGGACGTACTATGGGAAAATGTTTAATTCCAATCAGTTCTGCACCGTTGCCAATCCCAGAGAAGAATTAACAATGAAAGACATAAACTAAATTGAAACGAAAAACAATAAAGGATAAAGAACAAAAATTAGCCTTCAGGGATGAAAAAAGCTGCAAATTTTTATCAAGTTAATGGATCGCATTGAATTTTGATTATTTGAAAGGCGCATTCACAAGTGACATCAGAGGTCAGTCACATGATGTGACACCAAGCTACGTTGGTTCCCCATTTTTCATTCTCCAAGACACATCACGTAATTCAATGTATCAATGAAGAAATGACAAATTTATGTATGTTTATTTTAATTACCCTCGTCTCCTATTGCTTGCAAACGCTGGTTTAAGGATAATAACAGGCTAACAATTGCTGAAAATTAAAATATTATCTTATTTATAGATTAGATTTGCTGACCAATAAATTGTAAACTAGTTTCAAAACTGAGTTTTTCATTCCAGGACAAAGAAGAGTTTCAGAAGAATCCAGGGAGCGACTCTGCAGTGTCTGTTGGATCAAGCGACGATGAGAGCGACGAACAGAAACACATCTCGAAATATTTCGATTATTTGAACGAGGATGATTTCACTGGCAGCAGCCAACGAAAGAAGAAAAAAAAGTCGTCAACTCCCGGTAAAGAAAACTCCAACAAAGACCCTAAAGCAGCCGAAGAAAAGAAAGATTGTGTTCAGGAAAAGAATGAGAAAAATAAAACTAGTAACGACAAGAAAGATAAATCAAACCGTAAAGGAGAACATGAGAAAGATATTAGACACATTGAACGGCACTTGTCCATGAAGAAAACTATCAGGAAAAAAATGATGAGAGATCTGCAACAGGCTTTCGTGGAAGATCCAAAGGACCTTCAACAAGATCCCAAAAGTCTTGCTGATGACAAGAAAAACAATATCGATATAAATAATTTAACTTTTTCTAAGAATCGCATATCAAAATCAGAACATAATTTTTTGGATATGCTAAAGGAAGACCAAGGAAAAGAGAGAAAAGGACTTCGAGCTCTCATTGACTTTCGAAAAGACAAGTCTTCTGCCTCTTCTGCAACAAACCAATCTGGAGCTGAAGAAAAGTCAAAATCGAACGACTCGAAGACGGAGGCGAAACATCCGGATGAGAAATCTTTGAAGACTTCTAATAACACTAAGTTCACAGAAAGCAAATCTCATCAAACTAAATCATATGACAGCAAATTTAGTGACGATGATTCTGGTCATGACTCCCCAACTCGAGATATTCGTGAGCCTCTAAGTAGAAGATGCAAAAGTCGGGACGATCTTGAAGCTGCAGCTGGTGTACAAGATGGCGACTGTGGAATACAAGATGGTCCCGATTGTAAGAACGATGGAGCGATCTCTAAAAAGCCAAGTTTCTGGAAGCGATTCACTGGCAAAAGCAAGACGAAACGATAAGGAAAGTCAGTGAAATATTGAATTCACTTATTACCACCCATCTCTACTATTATTTTGATATCGCTGCAGTTTAGCGGTTTTCTCCTGTTTATAGTTTCATGGGTAAATAGATTTCCTCCTTAGCAGTGTCCTTTCAGTAAGCCACTAGTTTTAGGTATTTAAAATTTGCATTAACTCAACATTAGCTTCAAAAACCAGCTTTGTCTCACCCATATTATGAAATTTATATTCATGTGGAATGCTTGTCCACTTGAGGTGCCAAAAAGCTCGTCTCAAAAGCAATAACTCGTGCATTGGTTTCGTTTTTTTCATACGCATATGTTTGTAAATATGCCTCCCTGTATTTCTAAGTAAACTTGAGTTAGTTGAATCTTAGATTTTTATATTTTTAGTTAAACAAGATCGTATTGAACATACAATGGTCCACTGAATTGTCTGCATAGCGGAAGCAGCTGAAATGTTAGTTGAAAAAGTACATTTTCTCGACCTTTTGGTGAAAGACGAACAACTCGTACTGTTAGTGTCAGTTAAACTTAACCAACACAAAAGTTGACCACGAACGAGAAGACTTGTTACAGTCACCCATCCTCTATGCAGTTATTTACCATCTACTCATGGAATAAGTTTGCTGGAAGATTCTTTATGCTAGCACAATGGCACAGCATCACAGAAGAAGTTGCTCAACGCTGTTAACATTGAACCTCTCACTCTTTTAACGCCGCCAGCGACGACACGAGCTAGGTGGGATGCCCTCCCTGCACCAAGACCATAGTTTGGTTCCTGAATTGGCCTTTTCAGTCACCGGCACACACACCAGCCACAATAGACGAGGACACTAGGCCATCATTGATTACAATGGACTTCTTTAGTCAATTTTAATCATAAAATACTACATGGTTAATTGTGATGTTTTTAGGTTTGCAGTTTATCTATAGTGTTTATCATGTCAATTTCTCGCTCTTATTGAAACGATTACCAGCGAACTTTGCAAGTGATCTATACAAGAAAGTTTTCCTTCAACCGTGGTTCTGTCTGCTTCTGTTATGGTTTTTTGCTTTCAGGCGATTCTTTGCTTTCAATCTTGGAAGTTCTTTTTTATGATTTTATATATTTAATATTATACTAAACAATTTCAATATGGTTTAATTAGTAAAATTTGTATTTTACAGTATTTCGCTTATGACTTGGTAGACTTGGTTTTACTTTCTCAAGATCCCAAATTAAATGCGACCTTTCAGTCGTGATGTATGTGAAAATTGAAAACAATTCTTTTCGTCCACATGAATTATGTTCGTGGCGAAAACATTTTCCGGACTTATATTTTTTGGCTTTTCGCATCTGGGTTTCTTTAACTTACTTTCTTAAGTACATTTTGTGTCCACGTGTATATATATATGTGTGTTTATATATATATATATATATATATATATATATATATATATATATATATATATATATATATACGTATATACGTGACAGCATAACAACTGTACTCACGAGAGGCTTTGGAATTTTCCCAGCACCTCCAAGCCTTAGTTAATTTTTACCATCAGTTTACATGTTAGATAATTTTCTGGCAAGATCTCATTTGCTGGAACGATTTCTGATCTCACGAATTAAGCAGAATAGGCGCAAGAAATCATCACGCAGGTCACACAGGATACAAAAATGTTATCGATGTTACGAAAAGTTCACCCAACTTTCAAGTGGTTAGAGAAGATTGTGTGATTATGAATGATATTATTTTACGATGTTTTTAGGAGAAACTATTTTTCAAACGACAAGCAATGTTCTACCCTTTTCCGCCTGATGTTGACTATCTAGTTTTTTGCAGCACATTTTTTAGTTTTGTAATTTCAAATCCTTATAGCTATATATGATAAATTACTCGCTATCATGTGGATGGGTCTTTATTTTATCTGAGTTCATTGAGAGCTTGAAATGCGAATGCAGGTTTCCTAAAATGTTGTTCATATTACGACAGCTTTAATGGTCCTCATTACGTAAATACGGTATTCCATTATACCGTCACCATAAAAGGGAAGTTTTACTAAAAAATTAAATCACCTCGAAATGAAATGACAATTACGGCATATTTTTACGATGAGTTCTACAGTATTTTTAAAGTGTCAGTAGGACAAGGGTAGACAACTGAATATTTCTGTCTTAATATTTAGTATTTCTGTCTTCATATTTTTCTACTTAATTTTCTCGTTTCCTTTATTGAAATATTATACAATTGCATAACCATTGCGTTCCTGCGAAACTAATTAAACTTTTTCACCAAGGTGTGTATTAGTATCGGGTCGAAACTTGTTAAATGCTTTTTTGTTGTTTTATGCATATCGAATTTAATTCTGACTTTATTTTGAAACCCAACGTGAGTTGTGTTTTAAATATATACATGTACATATTGTTTTATTATTATTTTAACCTTAACTGCTCTTCTTCGTGAGAAACTTTTTCCAGTATTGTCTCATATTAATGAATAAATTGTCACCGTCGTGCCGAAAATGTTTCGTGCCTCATTGTAGTGAACCTCGCCATGCAGCTTCATGATACCCATTAGGGCGCAATGCATACAGCGCCCTAAATACCCTTGACTGGACGAGCAGTTTAGCTTTTTTGATAAAGGCTTTTGCTCATGGGAAGCACAGACCTTCTACACTAACATTCGGAACGAAGAAGAACAGAAAGTTTGTTTTTAAACGAAACAACTATCTTCGATAAGAAGAGTGGGCAACGAAACAACAATACTCAAGAGACTGTTCTTTTTCTTTTGGTTTCACTTTCAAGATCCTCTGAAAATACAAGTCTTAGGGAAAGGAACTATTTTATGCATTCTCTCAGTGAACTATAGTTTCACTTTCCAAAATAAAAAGAACTACATTGTAAGTATTTCTTGATAAATATGCTCCTGCTATAACGTTTACTAAATATATGCTGATTCTTTCCAAATATTCTTTTTACTTAAATTTATTTGGATTGGTTGTTGAACTTGAACTTTTTACTAGCAATCGCTGCTCTGTTGACTGCTGCAGAACCAGCGAAAACCATGCCTCTGTCATCCTCGTGATCCGAGTCTCGTGTGAAGGTGATGGGTCCAGGTAGCGGAGCAAACGCCGATTTAACTTCGAACCCACAGGCAGAGTTTGTAGCAGACACAGAGGCTGAACCTAATTTTAAAGTGTTCCTTCGAGAAGTACATCCATCAGTTGTACTTGTGTTCAACATTGGGCCTGGGTTAAACTTTCCAGAAGCTTGTGCAGCTGTAAGGTTACAACTTGAGTGAGAAACAGTGGTGTTGACAAATTGAGACGATTTTGTTACTGTGACACTGTAAGCTGGCACGTTATGTTTAACAATTTGCTTTGGGGCTTGAATAGTTGAGTGGATCGAATTAGTATTATTTTGATAAGTGTTCGGTTTTACCCATGGTCGAGGAAATCTTCCGGCAAGTGGGACTAGTGAACAGAGTGAATTTGTTCGGTTGTTCATAAGGGACTTCGATTGTTGTCGTTGATTGAGAGAAGAGAGTTCACTTGTTGACTTAATTGCCACCTGTTGCACACATGACTCATTACTCGGCGCTAGGGGAAGGTTCATGAAGTTGTGACCAGAAACTTTAGGTTTAGACACGTTTTCCAGTCCCTGCAAAGTTTGCGCTCCACTTGAAGGATTTAGAGAACATGAATTTTGTGTCGTACCATTTGGCATACCGTGATAATTTGGCCTATACCTCGGGGCTTGGTTTGTAGAAGTTGAGTTACTGCATCCACCACCTGTACAAGGACGTGCGAGACCACTAGCCGACTTACTTTGTTGATTTCGCACAGAAATGTTCGTTGGAGATTGTTTAAATTGTGAACTGCTTCTCAAAATAGGCTTCTGAGGCCCTGGTCGTCTCATTGGTTGTAGATCTATCATGCTTGTCCTCTGAAATTTGAACCTTACTGTTTTTGGTTGTGAAGATCTAACCAAAGGCGCAATAGGACGAATTCCCCTAGGATTGTTGCCTCCGAGCGTTGGTTTCATAGGTGGACGCAATGAACTGATAAACGGACGCACCACCGTAAAATTCTTTTGATGAGGTTGGCTATTGTTTGTACTGGCAGTTGTGGTATTGTAGCAATCCTGTGATGACGCAGGTCGAGATGCTTGAGAAGCAGACGAGGTTCTATTGCACGCTGTTCTTTTATCAGTCGTGAGGCTTGGAAGGCGGGTGCTAGAGGAATATGAGTTACTTTTAGTTACAATTGTACTTCTTTGATGGAAATAACTAGTGGAGGTAACCGGCTTCGAAACCTCACTTGAGCACTCTGCTCCTCTCTGTGTCTCATGATCATGCTTCCTCTTTGCACTGCGTGGACAATTGTTTGAGGGTGCTGACTGTGCTTCAAAAAAATTAACTTTTGCAATCCCTTGAAGATTAGCCCTGGTTTCACGCATAGTAGCTTCGGAAATACTTTTCCTATCGCTGCAGCTATTTAAAGCACACGGTGCTATATGAACAGTCTCTTCCATGGCACAACTCTGCTCTTGCATCAATTCTGCAGGGTTAGTGCAAATTGACGAAGTTTCCCAGTCAGATTCTCCCCAATCGAGAGATAGTGGAGATGCAACAGATAGTTCATCCATGTTCATAAATTCAACATCACTGGACGACCAAGCGTCCTCATCATTGAGTTTTCTAGAAGCATCATTGTTTGATGTCTTAGGAGCCGGAGGAACAGAATCAATTACCTGACTACAGCCCGTGCTGTTACTAGGTAGGGAAACTGCAGTGTTAGGCATTGAGTTTTTCTCTTGTTGGCTGGTTGAGGAGACTATACTTCCAGTGGTTTCAGTTTGTTGGGTCGTCCGTAGTGTAGTGGAATCTTGCTGCTTTTCATGAGAGTTCTCAGCATCTGTTGTGCGCTGAGGAATTGAAGAGGATGAAGAAACTTTTGGACCCGTACACTGTGAGACTGTGTTAGGGCTGCAAGCAACTGTCTTGGGCTGAGAAGTACTTCTGTAAGAGTAGAAAGAGTTGTTTTATACATAGTACTTATAATTACAAGTTGTTCAGTAAGTACCAGAATTGCTGAGCGCACCAGAAGAATTTTTTGATTTCATAAGCCTTTGGTGAGTATCTGCTTCTTATGTAGTGCTTGTGAGGATGAGAGTAGAACTTAACTGTGGAGTTAAATAGCCTAGTAGATTCTCGATGCAATTTATTTTCCGTGTACTGGTATTTATGAGTATCAAGGATATCAGCATCCAGTTTGTGAGGAGGCAACCTAAGTGTTCCAAGTTTTAATCTTCACTATAGAGTTTCACTACCAGTCAACACAACTTTCTATTGACAATAATTAAGTTTCAACAATGGACACGAAGTTTACTCCGCTAACCAACGTTATAAAAGGAATTAGTTTGGGAGCGCTGTTTTTTTATTGGTAACGAGTTCTTAGAGTAGAATACCTTTGCTCAGTGCGCATGGTGTCGATTTCGTGCATGACAGCAGCAGCCACGGACTGGAGGCACTCGCACTCCTCCTCCACCTCCAGAGCCTCGTGCTCCAGCCTGCACATTTTCATTTCTACTGAATTCTGTCATTACAGTGGTAGCTCAACATACGTGTGTCGTAACTTACAAATTATTTAACATACGAATGGTCATTTGGTTCAGATTCCCCCTCCAACATACGAATGTTTTTTTGGTTCAGTTCATGGGCGGAAATCTGAACCGAATGACCATTCGTATGTTAAATCATTCGTAAATTACAACACTCGTATGTCAAGCTACCACTGTATTAGTCTTACGTGAACGCTAGTGTATGGTCTTCAATTTTCTCATAAGTTATTCAATAATTTTGTCATTACTAGCCCTTCATAAACTATACTGCCGTGCTCAGTTACATGACATGTGGTAGATTCGCATGAGGACAGCAGTGGAATATACAGAAATGTAGCCGGTAGCCTATCTGTCTCGTCACATCATCCACCTTATCTAAAAAAATAGTGCATTACTGCGTTTTCAGTTACCTCCTCAAAAAAGGAGGAAGGACAATATGGATGAATACATGCAAGACATGGATTGCTAAATGACGATATTCCTAATTCCAGCTATTCTACTAGGAGATGTTATAGATAGGGAGAGAATTGAGTGTCTTAAATTATCATCAAACGTGAAAAACATTGAATAAGTCTTAAAGAATATGCTAATGTGAAGATTTATTGTTGAAATGACAACGTGATATGAATGAATTATTTTCAACTGACTTGACTGCCAGCTGTGTTGCTTTTTCTCTCCTCGAGTGTTGCTGCAGGCGTTGTTGCAGCTGTAACTGCTGCTGCTGGCTCTGGTAGAGCTGCAGCAGCTGTCGTAACGCTGCTAGGCCGCAGCTGCGAGCCTTCACTGCATCTCTAATCAAGTCCTCTCGTAAACGCAGTTCTGGAAATATACAGGGTGTCCATAAAGTTGCTTTACCATTGCAGAAACCATTTAAAACAAATGGTAAAGAGGCCTTGTGGACACCCTGTAGATATTCTGTCGCCTCGCCTCTCTTTTATATGCACTGGAATATTACTTATTAATCCTAAAATTCCTGAATATTAATAGATATTAGTTATATATATTAGAGCCTGAGCACTCCAGGCATCAGTGGTTGAAAGCAAGAAATGCCTGGAACTAATCATTTTATGCACACCAAGCATTCGCGTCCTTGCCCTTGCACAGCCACCGTAGTCGAGTGGTATGCGGCCCGTTGTCTGTATCGGGTCTCTGCTTGTGCAGAAAGACTTCTGCGGGTTCGAAACCCGGCCATGAATACGAGCTGTTTCTCGTTTCACGCCGTGAGCTCGCAATTATCGGTAAGACCTCAACTCCCCGCCCATGGACACATCCCAGGATCGTCGCATGGAGCTCACCATCATCCTTACTCTAAGAATGTTAACCTTAAGAATTTGAAAAACCAATGTACTAAATGTCTATGTACTGTGTACTTGATTGGAAATAAAGATTGTTTGTTTGTTTGTTTGTTAGTCAGAGTCCCACATGAAGGCATCTTTAATGTAAACTCAGTTTTCATACTCTACAGAATAATAATAGTAATAAAAGATTTAATAAAAATGCTAGTAGTAATAGTTCTTCTCTTTTCAACCTAGACTTTGAAAAAAATATTGAGACGTTGTTACAGTTCGAGTAGCACTAAAAAGACAAATATAAATACAAATGCCCACTCACACTTTCTATTCATTTCTGTCTCCAGAGCCTATTCTTGCAATCCTTAAACCTACTGTAAGAAGTACCAGTGTACTTCTTACTCCACCTATCAAGAGTAATGATACTTGAAATCAAACATCAATTTTAACAATAATGTAAATTTCCTTAATTGAGCATCGTTATTCATTTCAGGAGCTGCAGCGCTTCTTACCCTGCACTTCGAGTGAAGGTGTTCCGCACCAGAATGTTATTATACAGAAATCAGAAAATCAGCTTGAAGCAAACAGAGATTTCAATTCAATCCAAGCCTAACTCTTCAAAGGAGCGTCAGCATTTCCCACACCGATGCGGTAGGGTATACATGTATTGTAAGCATTGTATTGTGGATACCAAAGGCACGTCCTTCAATGTGGAAACTCGTTCGCAAAACCCGCGTCCACTGGTAAATCAAACGAAAAAATCAGTAAAAAACACGTGAATTTCCACGTGTGGATCTACTAGCATATACAGAACTGACACTGCTGGGGTATTTGAGGCAGACGTAAAATAATCTAGGATTGATGAGATCTTCTCACATCTCTAAATCGCATGAAATTCTCTTGCGAAATCGGTGAAGTGGCCGGAAATAGAACTGCCAATCTAACGTTAGAATTTAGTGCATTTCAAATGAATTAAAAGATGTTTTTGGTGCAAAAAGTACCGTAAATATTGCCTGCAGTTATTTAAATGTAAAATTAAATTATATTTTCCTGCATTACAGTTAAATTCTTATTATTCGCATGGAAATACGTGAAAATTTTTACCAGTGAATTTCTTGGAAGCCATGCAAAGAAACACAGGCAGGTCATCGGATGTAGATTCATTTTTATTATTTTAAGCATTCGAAACAACGCATGGAACGAGCAAACGGAAATAGACGAGCCATTGAAGAGCAAATGGATAAAGTATCAAGTGGACAGACAGAAGACAATAAATGAGATCAGACAGACGAATTGTTAGATGAGCAGAAAGATGGACAGGCCGCGAAGCAGATCGATGAACAGGTCGCGAAGCAGACAGATGTACAGGCCGCGAAGCAGATCGATGAACAGGTCGCGAAGCAGACAGATGTACAGGCCGCGAAGCAGATAGATGGACAAGCCGTGAAGCAGACGGATGGACAGGCCGCGAAGCAGATAGATGGACAAGCCGTGAAGCAGACGGATGGACAGGCAGACAGATGGACAGGCAGACAGATGGACAGGCAGACCGATGGACAGGCAGACAGATGGACAGGCAGACAGATGGACAGGCAGACAGATAGACAGGCGCACCACAACGGAGAGCTGCTTGCTCGAGTTGCAACGATCGCAGCTGACTCTTCTTTTCAGCTGCCCCCGCCAGCAGGCGACTGCCGTCCAGCTGCAGCTGACCGTGTACTCGTACAGCCAGGTCTTCCAGCGCTGACACAGCTGACTCTGCATCTTCCTCAGCTGTTTTCTGGGAAATCAAAATACAAGAACACACAACAGAATTTATACTCTCACATCAGGACGGTAGTCGTCACAAATCGGAAAAATATTTTACAAGCAGGAAGAAACTCTTTTCAGTTCTTCCGTTCTTGAGGTCTAACTGTCAGCTTCTAGTTAGTTTGTGGGGGTTTAATAACATTGTCATCCTTCGGAAAGTATTCGAGCAGTTAAACGATTATGAACCCCCAATACGAGCCCTGCTATGGTGGGTACACATGCTTTCTTCATCGCTATGTTCTCAAGCGGCGATATATGCCATTTTGTTTCATTTTATTTGTAATTCTAAAGCAGACCACGCGTACTAAGCATACAAGAGACCTGGTCTGACAGACCACACATACCAGAGACCTGGTCTGACAGACCACACATACCAGAGTCTGATGCAGACTTGTCAGCTGCTGTTGGTGTTTCGCCTGCGTCTGCTGCAGACTGCAGGCGAGTTTAGCTTGCATGGTCAGCTGCAGCTGCTGCGCTGGCAGCTGTGCGTGCAGACTGTGCAGCTGCAGAGTGATCACTTCCGTCTCGCGCTGCAGTGCAGAGACGTGCTTCTGCTCTGCAGCGATATCCTCCTCAACTGCACGTGCAGAGTTCCAGTAATGGTCACCATGGACTAAAATTACCTCAGCTTCATACGTAGTCCTACAGCAATATTGTTAAAATCACCTCAGCTTCATACGTAGTCCTACAACAATATTGTTCGGTATTTTATTCCACTATCTAATAATACACAGTTACTTGGTCCGTGTCTCTGTGACGCTCTTAAGGATATAGATAGGAGGAAATTCGGTAGGGTGTACAAGTATTGTAAGCATTGTATTGTGGATACCAAAGGCACATCCTTCGATGTGGAAACTCCTTCGCAAAGCCCGCGTCCACTGGTAAATCAAACGAAAAAATCAGTAAAAAACACGTGAATTTTCACGAGTGGGTCTTCTAGTAACTTATATAAGATTCAGGTATATTAAGTTTTAATAATTACTATTAAAGCCTTACTTTTATCAAGAGCAAGTTGTTTTTGGAAGAGCAGATCTTCTGAGGTTTTTATTACGCTGAAAATATCCGCCACTGCTGCAGTAGGCTGCTCCATGCTGTAACAGACAGATCGTAAGTGCTTCGTTTCGAAAAGCTCGTGCTAAAAATGTTATGTTCTTATTCCATACATAATGTAATAAGTAGCTGACACAAGGTTTAATGAATTAATTTCCTAGTGCTCATATGAGTGTTGTCTAAAAACAAGCTCATTTGAAGCTTTGAAGGGGATTTTTTTCTCAAAGATTCATGCTTTTTTATTTCTAAGCTTTACTTTAAAAAATGTCATACATTGGTTTTATGTACCATTCTAAAGTATGTAAAGGCATCAATTACGCACGTACACCCCCCACTCACGTAAACCAATTCAGTCACATACACGCACTTTCAATACTGCTCACTGCAGTTAGTGTGTTGTACAAGGAAAATGATCGGCAGACATAGTTTGAATCTGCGATGCAATAACACTATAGTATCCTTTCACCTTCAGTGCGTAGTTTGGTTAAATGTTAGAGTTACGACTCTTTTCATTGAGGCATGGCAATTACTGTCAGCGATAGTAATTAGTAATTAAATTTGTGATGGTGAACTTATTAATTTTGTTATAGCCAAATTAATAGCTAAGTTGACGAAGGTGGAATCCAACTAAAAGAAAAATTATAGTATTTATCATAGATTTGAATGTAAAATAATGTAAAAGTGGATAACGAACATGTACAAGTCAATCATTTCCATCAAACGATTTGTCAAATAATTGTGCTACCACACTGCTTAAAAACGTATTGATAGACTTACGTATCTAATCCTTCCACTAGGATACTTTGAATTTGATTGTGATCACTCAGCGTTGTAATTTTCCGACTAGTGTCAGCGGTAGCAACTTTTACAGAAGTATTTTACATTCATAGGATGTAAAAGGATTAATTTACCCACACAAATGATGGCTTTTTGATGTATTGACATCATATTTTTATGAATATTACATAGAAGTTTGATTGATGAAATCGGGGAAAAAATATTTATTTTATGCCTAGATTTTGCTAACTTGGGACGTTTTGCACAGTTGTATTTATCAGAAGTAGCTAACTGTCCCATAGAGAGCTTTTGTTCATTGAATTCATTCACTCAACCTCCCTACTTAGTAATGCATATTATGCTATTAGTACGATGCCATTGATTTGATAAAATTCAAGGTTAGGGACTGTATTTTGTTCTGCATTGTTTTTGCAATAAATTTTAAATTTTTTGAGCATCGGAACAGAGACAATTTATGGTATTTGTTTTAATACTCATGTAACCATCAAGTAATTGTGTATTTGTAAAAATAACAGTGCTATATAACTCATTTAGTGTGCGTCTTTTTTAACGCATGAAATTATTTTGTGTTTATGTGGAACTAGTGGTCAAAATGCTTCAGGTAACGGAATTGATGTTGTTCCTGTTATACCTTATGTACGTAGCAGGACTGTATAATAATGTACAACACGAACTACAGTTATTAAGTAACTGGTTTTAATTATTATTGCTGTGGACTCAAGTTACTTAATTAAATGCTTTATATATCTGAAGCTAGTTAAAGTCTGAGATTGTATATCAGCTCACGATCCGTGCGTTCCATAATTTAGGAATGATGCGTATACGTGTTGAGGAAGGGTGGGCGTCGTGTTGTGTGGATTTTCGGATCTCGACTTTGTGGCCGGTGAGCTGCTTCGAAAATTGCATTCGTTTACAGAAACTTTCAATTTTACGTCTTAAATTTTTAATTTTACATTAAACTCGTACTGTATTGTAGAGTCAGATGTCTGGCCTTCCCTAGATTTAAGTAAGGATACCTCCTACCCCATATCAACCCCTGTGCTTAGGTCAGTGTAGAGCCTGATGATACAATGCATCAAAGCATTGAATTACAGGAACTGCTGGAAGATCGGCCACTCTCTCCGTTTCCTCTATACCAGCCCAACCTCTTGTAATAAATAAAACCTTAGATAGAAACTCTCATCAGAGCAAGGATGTTCTCAATTTTGAAGGTTTTGGATCCAATGGGAGTGAGCTTATTGCTCCAGCACAGTACAGTGGTCAAACTTCCCTCTCTACTGTTATACTGGCTTCACCCAGCACAGAAGATGCTACATTATAAAAAAAAACATTCTTCACTAATGATACTGCCCTTAGTAAGGTTTTGGCTAATTCTGCTTTGGGAAATGGAGGAGTAGCTAATGTTAGGAAAAATATGAAGAGGAAAATTTTAGTAGTGACTATAATAAAATATTATTAAGATCCTTCATCATTCTTGAGAGTTACAAAGGTTGGCCCATGGAAGGTTGAGTGTCTGCCAGCAAATCAGACTACTTCCCTTGAAGCAGTTGGTCCAGTTGTGGAAGATACTAGCAGCTAAGGTTTGATTGAAGCTCTAACAGATACTGGATTTGTGGAAACTTGAGCCAAGTGCATATACAAAGGCAAGGAAAGAACAAAAAGTACCTTCTTCAAACTGGTCTTGAACATCACCACTCTACCTCAACATGAGTAAATTGGATACCAGCAACATCAAGTGAGCCTGTACATTGGGAGGCCTTGGCAATGCTATAAGTGCCAAAGATTTGAACACAGTGCTGCAAATTGCAGAGCTGCTCCTTGTTGTGTTGTCTGTAGTGGACCCCATGGTAGCAAAGACTGTCCCTCCAAAAATACTTGCTTCTGTTGCAATTACAATGGTAACCACACTGCAAATTCTGGAGGTTGTCCAAAAATTAGGTTTGCTAGGAAAGTAGAAAATGTTAAACACCTTCAAAAGTTATTCTATAGGGATGCTCTAAAGTAAGTTTTGCATGCAGGAGAGATTTCTCAGAGACAGCCTCATCTTATCCAAACCTCTTTGAATGCTCCAGCTATGGCTCAATTTGGCTCTAATATCCAACATGCTGTACACCCACAACCTCCAAAACTCATTTCTGTTGGTACTCAAACTACAGATGATCTTATAGCCCCAAGATCTCAAGGTGTCACCATAACCCATTGTTGAGTTGCTGGCAGAAAACACTCTGCTATTACTCATCAAAATGTTGATATATATCTAAAGGAACAAATAGGAAACTTTGTCAAAGATACTATCCAATCTCCACCACTAAACTCTTCTGCCAAGAATGGAAGATCCTCTGCAGCACAACTTCAAAACCTCAATGCCTGCTCTGACCCATCTAATGTAATGACTTTTCTTAACATACTGACTACACAAGTGACACCATCTCCCATCTTAGGAAGACCAAACCCAAGAAAGAATTACAAGACCAACCTAGAAATTCCATCCTTGGCAACAAAGAATAAACCCCTTACATACTTAAGAAAAACATTCTCACAATGCATACAATGCTAAACCTTCAAAATACCTGGAACAAAAGAACTAAAGATCTTACTGTGGAATTGCAGAAACCTTTTTAACAAACTGAGTAATTTCAAAATATAACTATATTCTGTGAAGCCACACATTGCATGTCTGAATGAAACATGGCTTTCCCCTAGTTCTGAACTAAGATTTGTTGAGTACACTGCCATATATAGATATAGAGCAGCTAATCAAGCTGGTGGAGGAATAGCAATTCTAGTAAGATCAGACATAACATGCACAGAGCTATGCCTCATTCCTTTCAATCAAGGACTTCTAGAAGTCTTAGGTATAACATTGTACAAGCAAAATAGTTATTTTCTCTCAATCTTTTTTCATCTGTAGCCCCAATAAGACAATCACCACCATGGAATTTTTCCACTACTTTGACCAACTATTGCCCACCCCTGTCATAGTGGGGAATTTCAATGCCCACAATCCACTGTGGGAACTGGCTAAGCCACCAAACACCACCAGAAGAAACCTAGAACAAATCCTACAAAATAATCCTTCTTTTGCCCTTCTTACTCCTACCACTTACTTGAATGTCTATCAAAATTCCTTCTCTACCCTTGATCTTGCATTCCTCTCAGCTGTTTTGCACCCTATTGCATCCATATCAACAGAGCAAGATCTGGGCAGTGATCATTATCCCATTGTTACAAATATTTGAGTAGGACCTTCATCAGTTAGATACAGGTTTTGCCCATCCTGGAAGTTTGGTAGTGGGAAGTGGGCAGATTGGTCTGCTGCTCTGCAACAACCAGAAATGCCTGAGATATTAGATGTAGAATGGGGTTTTGCTGAGTTTAAGAGTAACTTGATCTCAGCCAGCTTTCAAACTTTTGAACAGACAAAGAAATACAGATCTCCCCTCTATAATAAAACATGGTGGTCCCATAGATGTGCAGGAGCAGAAAGTGACAAGAGCCACTTGTAGAAGGGAATGTCTCCTTAGTCTCTGTCAATCTCTAATTTTTCTCCTTCAGAGGTATGCCCTAAAGAATTGTTTCTGCAGTGACACTGAGTCAAATAACATCATTCTTGTTCCTATTGGCCTTAAGAAGCTCCAGTGCCACCCAGGCTGGACCTTCAGTACAGTTACATCAACTCATGTGCACTGGGTCAGGCATGCCTTAGCAACTAACAGTAGACCTTGAATGTACAATACAAAACAAATAGGAGAATATAATTGCAAAGATGTAATATAGTTTATATTGAAATATTCATAGAATCTTCAATAACAGAATCTCACCCCATTCTTGTAAATATTTGAAATTCTCTCTCTTTTGCAGGTTGTACTGATTATAAACTAAGGGAAAACTAAACCTACCTTCTGATCTGGGACTACATGGACTAGTTTTTGAAGCTGGAAATAAACATGATATAGAAGAAGAAGAAGGAAGGGTGAAGATGTGCCTGTACATGGTAGTTTAGGCTAGAATAATTTAACTAGATATTCAAAAGAGTTGGTTTGCTTTCAACTCAAAACAAAGGAATTAGACTTAAATACTGTTTTTAGTGCATTGAATTGGCAAGTGAGAGATTAAAACAGTAGATTGGGATTATTAAAATTAAGATCTTGCTAGGAAGAAGAGACTGTCTTCTGAAAAGCAACAAACAGAGCTTCAGGGGTACTCTAAAATCTGCTGAGATGAAAATGGATTGTAGTGATCTCTCACACCATTTGACTTAGTAGTTATTACTATTATTTCATAAAAATCTAGTGTTTATAATTGTTTTAGTGAATTCAAAGAGTTAGAGAAATAAATTTAGCTACCAAATTTGGAGTATGGGCAGGCAAACTGAGACAATAGCTGATCATAGAATGCCTTTGTCAAATAAATATCTACAAATATGGGTATTCATATTTTTTTTACAATGCAGTGATATTTTTGAAGAATTATCCTGAATTTAGACAATGTTTAATTGAATCTGGTTACTACTAAATAATTGAAAAGAAAGATGCTCTCACTAGTGGCATGGACTAGAGGTAAAGAGCATCAGTTCTTGAACAATTCAGTATAGATATTAACATTGCATAGACCATTATTAGAAGGGAGAGCATTAAATATTTCTGTTAACAATAGTGGTATTGAATAACAACCTTAATTAAACAAGTATTACCTTTTTTCAATGACTTCTTAAATATTTAATTTAATGTCACTATCTTTTGCTGGTCTTCAAGAAAAATGAAATTAGCCAATGTTTATTTATTTGTTTTAACTTGCCTTTAGCTATTTCTTCCTCCAGCACTGGGTTCTGTATCATGACTACCTGCAGTGACTCAAACAGGGGCCTCTCCTTGGAATATTTGGCCTCTACTCTGTGCCAAGTTTCAACAGCTATGAAGAAATTCAGCTGGAAAAATAAGCAAAATAGCTTATGTATGACAGGATCAAAAACTCGAATGCAGTATTTCGACTTTCGAGAATATGTACTAGAAACTATATTTGCCTCTGTAATTTATGCAGGAAATTTCATGATATCTCATCTTTATATTCAGTAGATGAATTTTCTCCTATCTAAATCCTTGAGAGTGTGACAGAGAGACAGCCCAAGTAAGCAAGCTGGTGGCTGGTTATATAGTAGAATTCTTTTGTGAATTTTGTTCTTTTCCAGATGCTGATTATAACAAGGAATCATTAGCTCTTGTTTTTCTGTTACACTAAAGTGAGCCAATATGGCTGGCCAGAAATTTCAATATGATGAATCTGGTAGCACTTTTTTCTATTTTTTAATAAGTGTTCTTGGGCTGATTTTACTCCCATGCACATTTTACTTCTTCCCTGCTGAGTCTGTGGGTGAGTAGCTATGTTATGTTGTTGGAGCTTCTTCAATTAAGCAGCAGATTCTGCAAACTTAACCAGTAACTTTTTGTAATTGCTTTTTACAAAATTGCTTTTTGATGTACTATCTTTAGCAGTTGTAATTGTTGATGAAGTTGTAAATCAAATTCATTTATCTGTTATTGATAAAACTGCCTGCAGGAAATAGGTCTATTTTTTAATTGTTGAATATATATTCCACATTAACTGTTGCTGATACGGAAAATCTTAATTTCATGGAGCTGCAGCATGGGATTAATGAATATATCTGAAAATTTGTTATCTTTCAAAAAATTGTTTGTCTCTGGCAAATATTCATGTATAACATTCAGTTTTTTGCATTTCATTTGTATACCTACAGTAAAACAAAATTTGAGATGGCTGATTAATATCAATGAAAGCTTGTGCTATTTAAAATTGGGTCAATTAAGTTAATAAATATGTGTGAATTTTAAGTTGTCTAAGGAAAGGAAAATTTAAAATACCAATTTTATAGTTGACTTTCACTGTATTTTGCTGTAAGCTTTTTCTACATGCCTACATTAAAGTAAGTAGTTGGCTCCTCTACACTCCTACATTAAAGTAAATAGTTTGCTCTTCTACACTCCTACATTAAAGTAAGTAGTTTGCTCCTCTACACTCCTACATTAAAGTAAGTAGTTTGCTCCTGTACACTCCTACATTAAAGTAAGTAGTTTGCTCCTCTACACTCCTACATTAAAGTAAGTAGTTGGTATGTAAAGTAATTCTTATTTATGATACCAATTTGCTTGCAGAGGAACCAGTGACAAAGAAGAAAGAAAAGTGCAGATGTCCAGATTGCTTGGTAAAGGAGGAACGTCTGGGGAAGAAGCAGTCCAGCTGGAAAGGAACAAAGAAAAATATACAGTAAGGAATTAGTAGTTCTTGTAAGATATTTTCATTCATCAGCTTAAAGAATTGTTCAAATTGGTAAGATTGTTATGCATGTTTTTTGTATTATGTATAAATTTACAAATTTACAATTTGTCAACATAACTATGGAATTGTTCTGGTAAATGAAATGATATGTTTAAGTTGAAAAGAAGTTCTCATATATGTAGTTTTTATTTGTATTATATCTGTGCATTAACTTGTATGGGTGATAGATAATTCAATAATTTCTTTGTTGAACTATTCATCAATTTGTTTCTCCTAATTTTTTTTGTCCCCATTAACATGTTTAGTTTTGTCTCCATATTTTCAGCAACTGAAAATTTATATGTATAAGCATGTTAATTTTTCTGTTTTCTTGTTGACAAAGATTTTTGTTGTTTCATACCTGTATGATAAAAACTAGAATGTTAACATAATTTCATCCATTGATAAAAACAAGCAATGCACTTGCACTGTTGGCTGGAGAACTACAAATCAGCTTTTTTTGTTCTGGACATGAAGACCTAAAAATACTTTGCATAATCCTAATAGAAAGAATATGATTTTTTTTCAAAAATATTATCTTCATTTGTGTTGGCCTGATTGATTGGTTATTGACTTGTTGTAATTCAATCTGCCTGCCACAGTTTCACTTCCTTGTTTTTATTTGATTTCAACTAAGTAAGGTCAATATCAGGATTAATCATCAATGTTTGTTTGACATTTTCCTAAAGAATTCTTTTAACTGCCATAAAAATTTTTATTTTGCATATGTTGTATGCATTTTTCCTGTGATTGATGGTCAGTACTTATGAATTGGTTGCTTTGTTCAAAATCATTCAATTACCAAAATATATACATTAAGTTCTTGTTTCATTAAGTTCATTCACAGGTGAATGTAATGATTATATTGTAAGATATTAAGAAGGAATTAAAATGGATAGAAATCTCAATTATGTAGAATGCTTAATCTACTTGTAAATTTATTATTTTCTCTATTTCTTTTGGAATTTAGAAAAGTAGTAAAGGAGAAAAATTACCACACATTTGAGAAAATTGTTTCATAGTGACTGCTGCCCTCAACTCATTACTAAAACTCTTCAGTGTACTTGGAAAACAAATAAACAATTATTTGTGCCTAATGGGATTAAATATTTCTTGAACATTAAATGAATTTTGAATGCCATGGTGTAAAATATTTCAAAACAGTAAGATTACCTATTACATATATGGATTTAATTTTCCTGAATTCACTTAATTTACGGTATAAATATACTCAATTTTTGATTTGCATTGATTATCCAATTTTGATTAGGCGTGCAGCTATATTGATCGGCTGGGCCCTAATGGCAGCTCTCATCTACAAGGTGCAGCAGTTTGATTATGAGTATGCAAACTTTGATCCCTACGACATCCTGGGAGTCAGCATGGTGAGTGAGTGTGTGTGTGTG
>VCRD01001372.1:64685-83055 GCA_006783055.1 Trinorchestia longiramus
TGTGTGTGGGGGGTCTCTGAATGTTGGTTTGTCTGTGTGTGTGTGTGGGGTCTCTGAATGTTGGTGAGTCTGTGTGGTTTCTGAATTTTGGTGAGTGTGTGTGGTTTTTGAATGATGGTAAGTCTGTTTGTGTGGTCTCTGAATGTTGATATGTTTGGTGTATGGTCTCTGAATTGTATTAAGTTTGTGTGTGTGGTCATTGAACAAATGGTTAATTGAGGTGCTTTGCTAGGCATTAGAAAACATTGAATGAACACCGCACATATAATTGTTCAGATTGAGTGATTGCAATTGTCACACATGTGGTCTCATAATGTTGCAAAAAAAATTACTTGTAGTTGATTAATTGTTATGTAATTGAGCTTCTGGACTTGCTATTGCTTCAAGTAATTCATATTAAATGGCTAATTAGATATTAACGTAAAGTCAGCAATTGTTATTCCAAAAATTGTATCCCTAGACAAAATGTTAACTGTCGCCTTATGTTGGCCGTATGAAGATTGACGTTAACTCATGGTACAACTGCCTAAAAAAGTTAACTTCGTGTTTTATGAACACGGCGAGAGGTACTATTGGTAGACAAAGGGTAAAATGTACACTGCAATTTCTAATTTTGAGTTTGTGGTGTGCAGCAAGCAAGCTCTGCTGACATCAAGAAGGCGTACCGCAAGCAGTCGCTCGTCTACCATCCTGACAAGACGACTGGTGATGAGAGAAAATTCATGAGGCTCAATAAAGGTATGGAAATTTCTGGTTTTGTTTTATTAACGCTTTATTCGGCTCAAAGAAAGTATGCTCGATTCTCGTCTGATTACTTTATCAGTGTTTCTCTCTGTGCATGTCATTAAACTTTTAAAATTGCTCATGTTCAGCTTTTCTAGACTCGTTGAAAGACTTTCATCTTTAAATTTTTCTTCTCTAAGTTTGCAGGTCGGTTTTCGTACTATTTTGCCCCAAGCATCAGTGTTGTAACTACATAAGTTTACACTTATGAGGCTGAGTTGAGGACTCTCATGGAATTTTGCTAATTTAGAATATTATTTCAGCTTACCAAGCGTTAACGGACCCTGTGGCCCGCCGCAACTACGAGCAGTACGGAAACCCTGACGGTCCTGGAGCGATGCATTTCGGCATTGCCCTGCCCTCCTGGATCGTGGAGAAGGAGAACTCCCTTGTGGTGTTAGGGCTGTATGCCCTAGTCTTCATGATTGGCTTGCCTACTGTCGTCGCCATATGGTGGTACAAAAGTTCCAAGTTCTCTGCAGACCAGGTAATCACTTTAGTTCTGCTCTTCAGTATTCCTGTAGACCAGTTAGTCGCTTCAGTTCTGCTCCTTGACTTTTCTGCTTCTCCTCGACGGGGCTCCAATTCTCTGTTCTTATTAAAATGTCAGTTCTGGTTCTTATTCAAGATCCCAGTTCTTATTATTATTCTGAGTATAGTTGTTAGGCGTATTCTTGTTACTTACCTCATTGCTACTTTACAGGTACTGCTGGACACAACGCAGCTCTATTATTACTTCTTCCACAAGACACCATCTATGCCGTATAAGAGAGCGCTGATGGTGCTGTCCGCCTCCTTTGAGTTCGAAAAAGGACACAATTCTGCTATTGTGGTGAGCAAGTGATGATGTGCGGGCTCTTGTCTTACTAGATTTGCTGGCTATTAATCCTTCACTGTTTCCTCTTTTGAAGGTTAAACAAAAATTGTTAGGTAATTATGGTAGGTCGTATTTTACGAGTCTCTATCATGCGTGATGCATTGTGTGGTGTAGCGTTGCAGTAGAGGATGTAAGTAGAGTAGAGGGAAGAGTTGTAGTAGAGGATGTAAGTAGAGTAGAGGGAAGAGTTGCAGTAGAGGATGTAAGTAGAGTAGAGGGAAGAGTTGTAGTAGAGGATGTAAGTAGAGTAGAGGGAAGAGTTGCAGTAGAGGATGTAAGTAGAGTAGAGGGGAAAGTTGTATTAGAGGATGTAAGTAGAGTAGAGGGGAAAGTTGTAGTAGAGGATGTAAGTAGAGTAGAGGGAAGAGTAGCAGTAGAGGGAAGAGTTGTAGTAGAGGATGCAAGTAGAGTAGAGGAAGAAAAAAGGCGTACTGTAAATTTTCCCCTAGTTTAACAGTACACTTTTTACTGGGTTGACACTTCACATGAACTTTGAGCAATACCTTGCACTACGATGAAGATCAAGCAGCATTTCCAAATGATCATTTGGATGTTTTAGTTTTGGCTTTGAAATCAAATCGAAGGGAAATAATCGCGTTATTGATATATTTGCAATGACAGGCACTTCTCATTCGCAGTGCTAACAAAAATAGATTGAAATTTTACTTATTTCACACTTATGGTGCCATTTCAGTATGAATATTCAGTTGTACCTGGTACATGAGTTCGACTATCAGTGATATAGTAAAGGAACATTGGGTGTACTCTCTGCCATCAAAAATAGCAGCGAAGGACAGCACAGGTTCTCTTCTGTACTATTTTAACTGCAAAGCAAGTCTTGAGTGTCTCGTTTAATACATTAGTTATCGTATTGTGCTTAGAACATTGAAGTTTAGCCATTGCGTTCAGTTCGTGGATAGATGTCTTAAGAATTCCTGTGTATTCATCCTATGCGTTTATTTGTAAGTATCTTTTGAATGTTTAATTTGCTATTCGTTAATTTCTGTTCTGCTGTAGATTGGTTCAAAAATTGAAGTTAGTTGTAGAACTTTTTATCCCTGTGGCATCTCTTCACTACGCCTTACCATTTTTGACGAATGTTTCCGTTACTAACACTACTGATGCTTGTATCCCACATAAAGATGACATTAACACCTGTTACTATCACTACTGCTGCTTGTATCCCACATGAACCTACCCCAACTTTCTGTTGCAGGAACGTGAGTCAGACAACTTTGAAGTGCCGCCACTCTTCAAACAGCTGCCTCAGTTGGGCGAGAAGAACAAGGAGCGCCCTCTGTGCTTCCCTTACTCTGTGAAGGCCCGTGCCCTTCTGCACGCCCACCTCTCCCGCATCCCTCTGAACCCTAACACGCTGGACATCGACCGTCTCTACCTCCTCCACTGCTGCCCCACTCTCGTCCAAGAGATGGTCACATGTGTGGCACAGCTCATCATGCTGGCTCACGCTGGTCGCATATCTCGCCTTCCTACTCTAGACACCATCGAGTCTACCATGAAGCTCTGCCCTACCCTAGTGCAGGGACTATGGGACACCAAGAACCCACTTCTCCAGTTGCCCTATTTCGCGGAGTCTACGTTGCGGAACTGTGTCGTTCGGGGGCGTACGCTTCGTTCTATCCAGCAGCTTGTGAGTCTCTCTCCTCAAGACAGGCGTCATGTGCTCAGAAGCTTCACTCAAGACGAGCAGAGTGACATTCTGCAAGTGTGTGCTGCGTTCCCGCACGTCACCATGTCTGTCAAGTCGGAGGTTGTGGATGACGATGACAGTGGAGTGTTTACTGCTGGTGCCATCGTCACTATAACTGTGCACATCGTCCGCAAAAATTGCGGCGAAGTTTTCAGTCTGAACAGCGAAGAAGACAACGAGAAGTTTGCTGCCAGGAAGCGCAAGGCTGAGGAAGAAGAGGAGAAGAAAAAGGAAGTCTTAGATCTCTCACCCACGTCTGCTCTGGCCAGTCTGGCGGTTGTTGATAAGAAGAAGACCAAGTGGAATAAAGACATGAGAAAAAAAGTAGGCAAGGGCGGAGATAAAGCTAAGGATAATCATCCAAAAGTTAAAGTCAATGGAAAAGCTGGTGGGTCAAAAAGAGAAGAAAGCAACAAGGAACACACAAAGGACTCCAAAGAAAAGCACGACAAAAAAGGTATGGTAGCAGGAAACCATAAGATGCTTTTTAAAAAATGCATTTGAAGCTACAAGGTTTTGGGTCATTGTTTACTGTTTTTCTCTGTGGAAGTTTTTCTTACGGCAACAAATAATAAAAGTTGCCTTTTCCGTAACTTAATTGCGTCATCTTGTACTCAAGTCCGCGATGTTTCCACTACAAGTCTTTGTAGATGTGTAGTTTTTGTAAACTAAATAAATCCCTACCATTGCAAGGTAAATACACAATTAGTATGACAAAAATGCCACTTCACTAAATCAATTACAAGGCTTCATCAATGTGGGTGGACAAGAAAGAATGGTTTACTGTACTGAATTGCGATCAGATATAAGCATTGCTGATTTCTGTCCCTATTATCTACTAATTTCATCGACAAAACAGCTATAACACTACAATTTCTACTTAGAAGATATATTAGTACATTTCATGTATAAAATTGTTTATTTATGAGCATCTTACGTAATTAACCCATTAGCGCCCATCATACTATGTATAGAAGGTCAAGTCCATATGAAATCATTCACTTTAGCCCTATATTCTAAATGGTTCGTTCTAAAGTTGGGCATAAAAAAGGTGTAGATATAAGGGGAAATGTACGCAATGTTTCGTTCGGTGGAGAAATAACTTCGGCGTTAGGCTAATTTAGCCTTTATAGCGTGTCCTAAAATTAGGACAGTGGGGCCTAATGGGTTAAGCTGCAGCCTTACGACTACGTGCATCACCTCGTGATGTACAGCCGCCTCCTGTGCCTCCTTCCTTTACAATAAGCAAGCAACTACTCTGATTGTAGGGCAACTTCCTCAGCTCTTCTTCATTGAAGCAATAAAGTCTCAAATCTAGTGGTGAAGTGGGTTTTAATTTTAGTTGTAAAGCGAGTCTTAATTTTAGTTTAAACTGAGTTTTAAATCTAATAATGAAACGAGTCTTAAATCGAAATCCGTTTAAGCATTGCACGTCTTTATCAACCTATTTTTGCCTTCTAGATGTAAAATTCCGAGAGTAAGAGAAAACCTCAATGTTTCATTAGAAACTACAGTTTATGAAGCTCAAACTAGTTTTTAATTAATTTTCTAACTCGTGATACCAGAGTCGTCGGAACGCCGGAACGAGGACGTGGCGGAGGAGAGTGAGGAGGACTATAGTAACTCACACTCGGACGAGTCAGAGGCAGGAGATGCTGACACTGAGTCCCACAGGGATGAGAAGGTAACCCTTAAGTCACGAACGTAATAATGACTAGTAGAACCACTTGTGAAAATTCACGTTATTTACAGCATTATTTAGTTTGGTTTGCCAGTGGACGCGGGCTTTACGAAGGAGTTTCCACATTGAAGGATGTGCCTATGGTATCCACAATACAATGTTTACAATACTTGTATACCTTACCGAATTTCCTGTCTATAAATCCTTAAGAGCGTGACAGAGACATGGAGCAGGTAAGCAACAAACTGCGTATTATTATAAAGTGGAATTATTATATACTACGTTATAATGGTTGTTGCGTAACTGATATTTAATTTGTGAGACCATCGCGATTAAACGTGAGCCATTTAAAGCGCTAGTAAACCTGTATTACTGATACTACTATTAGCGTTGGCCCAGCTGCACTGCAGCGACTAGTCAGTGTAGTGTATGCATGGCTGTAGATGATGCAGAGGTGGACTATATTAATGGGTCCGTGTAATGACAGCAGGTTACAGGATCAGCTGGTCCCTCTCAGTATTTGCGTTTGTATGTGATCACATGGACACTTTATAGTTGACCTCAAGGATAGACCTCAGTATTGGATCACTCAGTATCTGCATGTACATCATGGAACAGAATATGGCAACAGGAACGAGCTGAGTGGTCGATTCTTGGGCTGCTATCCAAGTTTCATGGCATCAAATGGTTGGTGATGCTGCAGATGGCGTTTATTACAGGATTGTACGGCGATAATGGAGGTAAATCGGCAGTAAATATGATTGTGAATTGAGGCGGGTTTTGCCTCAACTAAGTGTAACAGGGGCTTATGCTAGTGGTTTTTAGTAAGAATATTCAAAGTTAAATTTCAAGGGGCTACAGGATGAGGTTTTGATACATACTGCTTCTTGAGATTCTAGGCAATAAACGGCTAATTCTATCGAGTTTGTATTAAAGATACTCGGGCACTTCCTCTCCAGCCAGTGTTACATCCCTTATCTAAGGTCATATTTCTCTGATCATTAAATTGGTTCAACAACATTCACTCAGTACAAGAAGGGTCTTCGAGACGATTACAATAATGATCATGAACACACCTGATGATTTTGTAGTTTGTTGTGACCCGCACAGATGAAGATGAAGACTTAGAGTGTGAAATCCATGTCCTTGGGATTAGGTGGTTTGTTATGCAATACTCTGTGTGTGTGGTCACACTCTTTGTATGGGAAAACTCGGTTCTGGCCGTACATTTGTGGATGCACCTACACATGTGTTTTGTAAAGACTTATGAACATAGGTGTTTAGTAGAGATTTGCGTACACAAGCATGCACACACGTGTTCGTGAAGATTGTGTACACATGTGCATGCATCTGCTTCTCTATACGACACGGACACTATATTCTTGAGGAGCTACTTGACACAAAATAAAGCAAAGCAAGCCCTGAAAGATGTTCCAATTTTTAAAACCTTTAATTTTGAGTTGCAGGGTGGAGAGGATGAAGACGCTGAGTGGGAGCGTTTCCAGAAAGGTCTAACGAAGCGCGAGAAGGTCTTAGAAGGCAAGAGTAAATTGTCGCATTCTGTTCACTGTCCCTTCTTCCCTGACGACAAGCAGGAATATTGGTGGGTCTACGTGTGTGACCGGAAGTCCAAGAAGCTCATCACTGTACCTTATCATGTGAGTCCCTACTGCTGCATATTCTTTGATTTAACGTTGAAACCTTGTGTAAATGTTGAAATATGTATTTCTTGATTTCGGGGTTTACTGCTGCGATTCTAATACAATTGGAGTTACGCGGTGTATCTTGTTTGTATATGGTCTTCAGTCACGAGTTTGTTGTGTGTGTAGTGGTCGTCACTTCAAACGCTGAGAAAATGGATCTCTGCTTAATTTTTTGTAAATTATAGTAGCTATTCTTCCATTCAGCCTTCCATCAAACTTTCCACTCAACTTTCCATCAAACTTTCCATTCAACCTTCCATCAAACTTTCCATTCAACCTTCCATTTAACTTTCCATCAAATTTTCCATTTAACTTTCCATCAAAATTCCATTCAACCTTCCATCAAATTTTCCATTCAACCTTACATCAAACTTCCCGTTTAAGAAAATCGGTTTGAACCTTGAATCCTGTCTTTGTGGGTCCTGATCAGCTTGTATTGCGGTGACTTTATTCTTTTCTTAAATTATTTCGTACCCCATCGTCACCCTGACGATCTCTGGTGGTACCTGGTATTTTTTTCAAAAGAGGGTCTTCCAACGGCATTGAAAATACATCTATGCTTCTATTATTAACGTCTGATATCCTAAATGGATTTGAATTGCCAAGTTAAGTTATTTTTGTTGTTGTTAGTCCCAGTTAGTAGTAATTGTTCGTAATTTGTTATAAACGTACTTTTTGAAGGTTTTGAAAAGCGTTCTCATTCTCAGACGCGCTGCTTATTTTCAACTAGCATTGAAAGTGCTCTTCTTACTAGACATTTGACATCTCGCGTCTGTATTCAGTGAGCACCTATTCATTCAGTGAGCACCTCTTCATTTACTGAGCACCTCTTCATTTACTGAGCACCTATTCATTTACTGAGCACCTCTTCATATACTGAGCACCTATTCATTTACTGAGCACCTCTTCATTTAGTGAGCACCTCTTCATTTACTGAGTGACTTCTCTTGTATTCCAGCTAACTAATTTGGTGGAAGAGGAGGAAGTCCAGCTGAAGATGACAGCCCCACATCGTCCTGCCGTGTACACGTACCAGGTCAGACATAAGGACTACAAAGACCGTACAGAGATCATGGGCTTATTCTTCACTTGTACGTAAACTGCTAATTGAAGTAACAACTTGACTGTGCTACAGTGTAATGCAGTGTAGCTCTGTAGTGTGAGCTCGTTCTATACTATGGAGCTAATTAATGCTGTAGTTAGCTTTATTGATAGTGTTGTCAATGGCAAACCTAATTCTACCGGAGAACTTCCTCCGTTTGCCTGCATTGTGTACTGCGACTACCTCACTGCCACTCTTTCTTTAATAAATACGGCAGAGATGATTTTTACTGGAGCGTAGTGTCATGTCTTACTCTTATTTATTCCGTTCAATCGCTGAAACATTTTCAAGGCAAGAGCTACAGCACAGGAGAGTGGAGGCTTTATAAACTTTATCTCATCGAAGTGTAAGATATCCTTATTTTTGTTTGTGCGAGTATATGGTAATCTCTGCACCATCTCTTATATTCCTATTAATTTGTGTGTGACAGCTTTGGAATATCTCTTTCTTTTAGGTTCTTTTCTGATGACCACTGATATCCCTATTACTGAGTGACACAAGCACGTGTCTCAATGTCATCCCTACCACTGAGTGACGTAGTGTTGAACAATGCTCTGTTGAAAGAATAGTTAACATAGCAGACATTGTGCAGGTGTGCGTGCGGTCAGACTCGTATCTGGGGGTGGAGCTGCAGAAGGACATCCGCATGGACGTGAAGGCCGCCAGGGAGGTGCCCACCCAGCACCCCCAGTGGCAGGAGTGCTCTACTGACGAGGACAGTGACGACGAGGGCGACGACAGCGACCGCAACAAGGGAGCTGACGATGAGAGCGAGTTTGCTACTGACGAGGAGATGAGCGACGATGGCGAGGAAGACAGCGGCTCTCAAGAGGATTAATTCGTCCTCTCTGGATAGTGAGGATTAATTCGTCCTTTCTGGATAGTGAGGATTAATTCGTCCTTTCTGGATAGAGAGCATTAATTCGTCCTTTCTGGATAGTGAGGATTAATTCGTGCTTTCTGGATAGTGAGAAGGAAATCCTTTCCGGCTTATGAGAACTGCGGTTCTCAAGTGCAACTACCTGAGAATAAATTCCAAGTTTAAGGGACTTGTTATTTTGAAGGAAAATTCAAAGTTACTTCAAATAAAGAGATTCAAGAAACGAGCGGTGACAAAAAAAATTTTCAAGGGCTTCTGTACATTGAGGATTATGTCGACGTGCGGTGACTGGATCGTAAGAACTACTAATGCAATTTCAGTGGAAAAAGCTAAATAAAACAAAACGGAGCAGAGAATGAGACCGTAGGAACAATGATGCAAAACATATTGCCACGATGCTGATGGTTTCACCACTAAAGCACTGTGTGTTCTTATGGTGGTTCTTTTTAATTAACACTCACCAGAACTTATTTGTGAGGCAATTATGCATGTTTAAGGTGATGTTGGACTCACTCTCATATCAAAATGAGGGGAAAAGATTGCAAATCCATCGTGCCAAGTAACTGTGATTGGCAAAAGTATAGGGGCATGCGTGCATGGGTTCCGATGGAACGTTGTGGAACAAGGAAGATTTTGTGTACGGTAATGAACTATGGTGTACGTAACGAAGGAATCGGTTACTGTTGAGGAAGAGGGCGTGCTGGTATCCGTAGAGTTTTCCTGACTTTTGAGGCTTATCGTTGTCTGCACAAGCTGATAGACTCCTTATTTCACTATTGGTTAATGGATGGTTTTGTGTGGTGTTTATTGTTTTTCTTATTGCAGTTTTGTTTTTGTCAACTTGTCTTATTTGTTTCTGTAATTTGAGATCTCTCGGTGAGTGAATGATCTGTTTGAAATCTCTCATTTTAGGAAAAGTTATGCGGTCTCCTCCAAGATTGTCTAGGTTTACTCATAAAATACTTTAGGAGAATAGGCCTAAAACTTTTCCAAGTCATCAGTTTCAAAAGATTTTTGCAAATAGATGATTTTACAGCTAAATGAACTGATTGACGATTGTTTTGTTCGTGTTTTTGAGGAATTCTAAGAAGTTTTATCTGCCTTTTTCTCAAAGTTATTCCAGCCAAAACTAGAACCAGAATTTTTTAAGGGGAGGGTTAGGGAGGGCACTGTTTTCTAGGGGATTGTAGAGAATGCGGTGATGGCTTCGATGAGTTGTTGCTCAGTGAACTTGGAGAGTTCTTTAATGTAGCACTCAATGCACTGCGTTGCATCTTGTGTACAGAAAATATATTTTGTAAAATTGAGCCGTCTGGTTGGAGCAGACTCATTGCGTGTGCCCTCGTTCCACGTAGCAGCTCATACACGAGCTTGGATACCGGGGTTTGTAGTACTAATTTCATACATTTCCTTTTAAAGTAAGACATTAGTATGTCAGGGTTCTGGCATTCAGCAAAGCTTCATGGCCCATTTTTTTACATTCACGTGTAGTCTGTATGGCGTATGGGACGAGGCTGAGGGAGAATGTAGATGATTGTATCACTTGAGAACAGAAATACAATGAACATCAAATGACCCTCGCTTTATTCTGATAAGCGCATGAATACCAAATTGTTTTCTGTGTCAAGCATTTGAGTGTGTCCGTCAAGCTGCCAAACCTTTCAAAGCTAACACATTTTGACAAGACATTCTTGTGTTGGAATCTATCGTTTATGAAGGATTTGGTTGTATATTTCTGTGCTCCTCTAATAGTTGTATGCTGTAAGCATACGTGAATGTGGGCAACAGGTTTTGGAATCCTTGTCTTTGTCAACAAGGGCAAAGCAGGCCATCAATAAGAAATCAATGTTGAACTTGAGAATCTGTCTCATTCATTATTTCTTTCTATCTGTGGGGAATCATTCATATTGCAACACTGATGTATGTACTTAATGACACGCTGATCATGCTCCATTATTCCTTGGAAGGTGAAGTGTATTAAGAATTGAAATATCGACATTTGTATTGCCTGCATTTTTGCTGTAGGATAATGTGGCTTCTTTGCTCATTGATCTAATTTTTCGTATTTGATGTGTGCAAGATTTAGAAGTTAAACCAAATAAGAAACCCCTTACATCATTTTATTGCAAAAAGTCTCAGGACAGTTTTTTCTTTAATTGTACATTAATTATATTTATTGTTAATTTTCATTTGTTCTTTCTTAACTTCACTCCTTATCTGCAATATCTGAAGTAAATTTTGGTCTGTGTTCTGAATAGTAGTTATTCATTTAGAAAATAAATTTGATCATTCACTTTTTGTTCTTTTTTGATGATTCGTTTTATTTTAGATGTGGCGATTTTTTTATTGAGTCTTGACCATTCCAATTCAAGTAATATTCCAGGCATCGAAAATCCTTTTTAATTCTGACATATTCTATAAAAGATGGGAAAGTACAATTACACATTCAAAGCTGATATGATCCCCTTCATCATGTTTAACGTCTCGGAAACTGGAAATGTTTGCCCCTTCATCATGTTTAATGACATAGAAACAGGAAATGTTTGCCCCTTCATCATGTTTAATGACATAGAAACAGGAAATGTTTGCCCCTTCATCATGTTTAATGACAGAAACAGGAAATGTTTGCCCCTTCATCATGTTTAATGACATGGAAACAGGAAATGTTTGCCCCTTCATCATGTTTAATGGCAGAGAAACTTATTTAAAGCAGCAATGGCAGTTGCCTCTACGTGCCCAGTATTTACTACAGCTGCGTAGTATTTCGTTTTAATTGCAGTTCCTCCTATTGAATAATAATGACCCTGAATAATTGTCACACTTGAAAAATTAAACGAAAGAGTGGGGGCATTAGTTTCATGGCGTATTTAAATTTATTGTATACCTTTTCTTGTTTCCTTGATGGGAATGCCGTTTTTGCTCATCGGATATTTTTTGTTTTAGTTCATTTTTGTGTGATGGAATTCGCATTCTACAATGAGTTTATGGTGATTTGTTGTTCATATTTCGCATAAGGGTTATTTGTTCCTCATTGGCTGGCATTGTCGTGTTTTGAAAACTAGTGATCATATTGGGTGTATATGACGAGCCTATTGAATTTTTTAGGAGGTTACATTAGTTATTTATTTTCTCACGGATATACTCTATCTTTCCATGCATCTAGGGTAACTGTCCAACAAACAGTTGAGTGCTATACTTCTGAAATTAGAAGTTCTGCTTGATTCATATTAACTGAAACATTTTTAAAGGTCTATTGCATGAGAAAAAAATGTTAAATTTTATTTGTTGCATTCCATTTGGGTAGGACTAAAATTGGTAATTACTCTCTTTTAGTGGTCTAATTTTGACTGGAGTTCAGTCAAAGGCAGAGTAAGCGCTCCATTCAGCAGAATTAACGAGCAGCGTAGATGAAATTTGGCTGTATTTATGTCCCCAGTTATTAGGTTGGCTCAAGTTAGGAGTTATTACATTTGACTGTATTCTTTCGTTATTGTTGGTGCGCATATATCACTCGTGGTCGGCTTTATTTTCATCTATGGCAGTCAACCTTCTCTCTTTCGACCTCTTCTCCATCAACCTAATCGTGTCCGTCAACCTCGTCTCTATCAACCTAATCGTATCTGTCAACCTCGTCTCCGTGAGTCTAATCGTGTCTGTCAACCTCGTCTCCATGAGTCTAATCGTATCTGTCAACCTCGTCTCCATGAATCGAATCGTGTCTGTCAACCTCGTCTCCATGAATCTAATCGCGTCTGTCAACCTCGTCTCCATCAATCTAATCGTGTCTGTCAACCTCGTCTCCATGAATCTAATCGTGTCTGTCAACCTCGTCTCCATCAATCTAATCGTGTCTGTCAACCTCGTCTCCATCAATCTAATCGTGTCTGTTAACTTCGCATCGGCTTGGGTCTCTACTGGTTAAGCTGGAATGCGTCTTCATATTTGCTTTAGTTTATTGCAATTCTTTCGAGAATGTAGACTAAGATTTGAGCGAGTGTAGTGTAAAACCTCGCGTGGGGCTCCAAAACCCCACATGAGGGCTCCAAAACCCTGCTTGAGGGCTCCATAACTTCATGTGTGACTCCAAAATTCCATATGTGACTCCAAAACCCCAAGCGAGGGCTCCAAAACTCCACATGTGACTCCAAAACCCCACGCGAGGGCTCTAAAACTCCATATGTGACTCCAAAACCCCGCTTGAGGGCTCCAAAACTCCATATGTGACTCCAAAATCCCGCTTGAGGGCTCCAAAACTCCATATGTGACTCCAAAACCCCGCTTGAGGGCTCCAAAACTCCATATGTGACTCCAAAACCCCACGCGAGGGCTCCAAAACTCCATATGTGACTCCAAAACTCAGCTTGGGACACCAGTACTCGACTAATGGACCACCACAAGTGCGGAAAATTGAAGCGTGATCTGCAGAGGGTTACTTTCATCACAAGCCTACACACAACACAGGCTTGCAACTCGTGTGATGTTTAGCAACACGTGAATAAGATTGTATTTATTTTATGAGTATTATTTATCATAGAACAGTTATCATAAACAGCAGTTCGTTTACTGCTCATTGTGCACTCAGCTCTTGGATTATTGTTTTTTGTATTGATGTTTTCTTTTTTATTAATCCAGACTCAATACCAACCTGAATTATGCATTGTGTTGCTATTTCTTGCTCTAAATAAGGTATGACAATTTCTGTTATATGCTTACGTTTTCACAGGTCTGGCCGTACAGAAGACTTCATATTCCTGCTTCGGCCTGATATTTTCTTCATTTTAATTGAATAGCTTGGCTCTTTTGAACTACTAGCTTATTATTCTTGGTATTTGCACCGCCATTTTTATTAAATTTGTATCAGTCTCGTAGAATTACATGCTTCATTTGTAAGATCCTGTAATTTTTTTGCTCAACTTCTCAATTAACCTCCAAATTAACTTTTATAACTCACTGGTTAGACTGACACGTTCCAGCTATTATTCTCCTAATTTTATGAGCATTTTTGCATTAGCTACTACGAATCTTATTTATTTATGAACAGTTCAAATAAGAAAATTAGATATGTTTGTGTTTTATGGTTTTGCGGTAGAATATTTTTAGTTTTTAACATTTCAATCGTTCTATTTATATTTTTGTGTGTGTATCTTGGATGTCATTCCTTTTTGAAATTTCTTTGATGGGGTCATTACCCTAAATTGATTCGATGTTGAAAAAAGTTTGTATAGCGTGGTGCTGGATGTTGATTTTATGGGAAGCTGAAGTTATTTCAGCCTTCTTCCTTGTTCTTATAGACTTTTTTTACATTTTTTCGTCGATTTCACAAATCGACTTAAACTGTTGCTGTTGAAGTGCTGCTTTCTGTGACAATTGTTTCACACTCTGTACTATCAAATGAAATATTTTTAAAAAATGATGGGCTCAAGTACTGTTTTATATTGATGGATATTTGATTGGTTTAATTTCTATGCAATCAATTTAAAAGGACATTGAGAATATTCTTGATTTGAGATCATCCCTTAACTTCTCCATAACATTTGCATAGCTGAATTGCATCTGCTGTTAGTTGTGAACTACTCACTGATTTGGCAGCGGCGGTGGGCCTAAGTCATTCGTACCAGTGAGTGCGAGTTGCTGTAGGGCTGGCGGTGGGCCTAAGTCATTCGTACCAGTGAGTGCGAGTTGCTGTAGGGCTGGCGGTGGGCCTAAGTCATTCGTACCAGTGAGTGCGAGTTGCTGTAGGGCTGGCGGTGGGCCTAAGTCATTCGTACCAGTGAGTGCGAGTTGCTGTAGGGCTTACAATAACATTTTCTGGTCTAGTTTTGTTCTGGCGTTTTTAGTTCCGTCATTGTAGTTGTGTTACGTTCATCAGATGGCAAACTGGCCCTCCTTGTGGCGGCTCTGCTGCTGTCTGATTATTTTCCCTGTTGAGGGACTCTTTGAAGTTATTAACATGACTCATAATCTCACTTCCAGAGCCTTTTAACATTAATTCAGTACTCTAACGTAATGGACTGAGTAATTCTTTCTGACAATTTATTGTCTTGTTTAGTTTCGAGTAACTGAAAGTGGATCGATCAGTTGGGAAATTGAATCTTATTTGCAGGAGACCTTAAATAAAAACTGTGGGCCTGTTGTGCCTCTGGAGCAAGCGTATTAGCGTTTACTACTGCTGCTCCCTCAGATTGTGTGTGGGTAGTGAGGGTCGTCGTGACACAACTAAGACCTCTTGTTTCTGATAGAACCCTCTATTAATATGCTATCCTCGCGGCATAAATGAATTTTCGGGCATGACTTCGCACACGAAATGAATAAAATATTTTATATTAGTCGCCTAAAGTTCAAGTGCGACTTCAAACGATAGGCTTCTTGCTTCCGGTGGCTCGTTTTACTGCACAGCGGTAAAGTGCACGCCTTTACCCTGTGCGTGTGTTGATAGAGACATTGCACAGCAACCATGAGGTGTCTCCTCGACCGCAACACTCGCCTCAGCTATCACGGTCTAGATCGCGTCGTCAATTCTTTAATCTGTACCGCATACCGACAAACACCATCGTTCCATAAATTTATGTTCGTTTCTTTTATTGAAAGGAAAATAATGTTGGAACCGTCGTTTTTTTAGGGAATACGATCGTGCACTCGGTTGTTCGATAGGCGTGCGTCATTTCGTGTAAAATGCGAGAGACATGGACTGCGTGTTTGCTCGTGACCATTGGAAAGAGAATATCTTCCGGTAAGTCGCAGCTCTTCACAGGGTAGTTCTTAAGTATTAATTCACAATCTATTTTATTGGGGAGTAATTTTATTTAACTTTGTATTTGCTGTAAGTTTTACGTACTGAGCGATAAACTACAATACTTTCGTCATGTGCAATTCTATAAAAACTGCTGTTTTGTTTTGCTCATTTGCCTTCAAGTTCATGTGACTTGCGTCAGTGTTTTAAATAAGAAAATTATTTCTAGAATTCTATGCTGGTTAACATATTTTTTGTTGTAGTTCTTTGTTTTTAATTTAGAAGTTTTGCTTTATGAGCAAGAAGTCGGTTAATAGAGACATATTACGGCTATTTCGACACCTGCATTCATCGACTCTTTCATTTTCAACATCGAGATTTGTTTCTCGTATCTTGGCTGGTCATCTTGAATTCGTCAATGTCGATGAAAATGACAGCTTTTACGAAACTAATCAGTAGAGCTCTATTTCTATTGAGTATCGTAACTTTATCTCAGTGTGACATCTCCCTGAATATTTTGTTGGGTTGGAAACTACAACATTTTTGAATTTTCCATTACGAGTTGTTCGTATTCTGTATATTTGATTGGTTGAGGTGTTTTCTGCCGTCGGTCAGTAGCTCTGGTAACATCAATTTTGGTTGCAGCTCCAAAATCCTGGTTTTTGTTGACAGTATCGTTCTGATATGAGAATTGAGGTTTGGGGTAACTGACGGTATCATGAAAATTTGGCTCCGCTGCAATTATAATGAATACAATAATTCTTTAGGGCGATTCAGTGTCTTTAGTTTAGAGTAACTGAAAGTGGGCCAGCTGGGCACTTGAATTTTTTGTTTATTATTGTGAGGTCTATGTGGGGGACACCATAGAACCCAATTCACTTCTATGTAGGATTAGAAACGTGTTTGTTCGGATTATCTATGCACGAAGTTGCTGATTTAATTGACATCTAAGAAACTGTAGAGCATTAAATGTCGTGTTGTCTTCATGAAGTCTCGGATTTTTTGACAGCATTTACACCTGTAATTGAACGTAGTTTTCAGTTTTTGTCATGTTTGTATTGGTGTTATCGACTGCAACGACGTAGTTATCGTTCAGGTTGTTACCAGAGACATTGGGACCGACTCATGTTGTATTGTTGTGTATTTTTACTGTGTACCTATTATCTCTCACTTCGGTGGCCTATAAATAAATAGTTAGCTTTCTAAGAGCATCACAGTGAAGGGTTGGTATCGCAGCTCTGCGGAGCAAGGGATTGATTGGCACAAATACAGTATTTTAGATACGACACTTCCCATTTATTACCCTCTTTCTTCACTGAAACGATCTTCTAATTCCCAATAAAGGACCGCACAGAAAAATATTTTGACGAGTACTTCCCAGCCGTGAATTGAATTACTGTCCAGCACTTCTTGAAGGATACACAAATTTCCATAGCTTTTCAAGGATTTTTACTACTAATGCTGTCTATAACGTAACGCGTCTTTGAGGGAATAGATATTTACAAAAATACTTTGTGCTACCTGCAACAAATGTAACAGCCCTGGATCAGGTAATCTTTCTTTTTTAATTTTTTAGTTACGTATGCCTTCGATTTCATACTATCCTACTTTCCGAAGATAGGGTGTACTTGACCCTTTCGAGTCTACATTCACCTCGTTACTTCAGACATAATAAAATAAGTGAGCTCGGTGACACTGTAGTCCAACGGAAATAATGATCTACTAATTGAAGGGTGGAAAGCACTAGTGGACTACTTGCATTTTTTCCCATGGTAAATATAATATATTTTCCACGGGAAAAAATGAAAGTAGTCCACTCCCGTGCTGTCGCTAACACAGCGCAGACAGAGGCGATTACGATCCAGTAGTTTACTATATGAAGGGTGGACAGCACTAGTGGAAAACTTGCATTTTCCCTTGTGGGAAAAAATGCAAGTAGTCCACTAGTGCTTTCCACCCTTCAATTGTACATATGAATGGCGGTTGTGGTCTACATTAGTGTGTTGCTTGGCTCGTTCCTGTTCCTTTATTCTATTCCGTTCTTGTGGTGCGAAGTTACTTTCACTTTTGTCGTTTCTTTTCGGCACGTGTTTCTCCAGTCCAAGTGTTGCTTTGGTATTCAAAAGATCTGCCGTGAGTTTTGTTTTAGCCGTGAAAGATCTTTCTTCATTCTCTATTCCAGCACCGAGGGAGAAAGAAAGACTGAATTCCTGGAATCTCTGGGATTTCTATATGGGTTCTGCAATTCTTGCTGCAGGTACATAGCTATTACAACTAAATGCGTAGAGTTTGCTTTATTTCAGTTTTTATGGACGAGTCCGGTGTACCTTTGGACTGACATACATACTTCGTAATTGTCTTTGATTTTCAATCCATTTCTTTCTTACTTTTTTATCTGTGTGATAGAGCTTACGAAAATTTTTAGCAACCATCTTGCAGCAGTGAGCAGCTGCCGTGTAAAAATCCTGTTTAAATGTGCGTTTTTTTTACAGTGTCTGGCGTATCGTGCAAGCGACTTACCGTGCGAGTCTTCGCTCTTTTCTACAGAACGCAACAAAACTTCTTTTTTCGGGGTGGAACTTGTTTTGAAAAAAGGAAATTGTTGCCGGAGCCTGTACTTCGTCCATTTCACTTCTAACTGAGATGCTTGCTGATATTTTTTCTGAATGTTTTCGAGTTGTTCCTGAGGGAAAACCTTGTGTAATTCTGATGTTTATGATAATGGACTTCTGTCAATTAATGAAGAGAAGGTAAAGATTGTATTAGGAATTCTATGTGGATTGTCTTTAGATTCTTGGTGGAAACATCGGTGTTATTGACAAACATTGTTAGGTTCAAATCAATTTTTTGATTCATTTTATTCGAAGTAGGATCTTCTTCTTCGATATATTAGTAATTTATTT
>VCRD01001372.1:83447-132284 GCA_006783055.1 Trinorchestia longiramus
CACCGGATACGTGTGAAGTGTTGGTTTGGGTTTCGAATACATAGAAGAAAGCAGCAAAAATAACGAGCATATTCCAGTCTAAATTTTGAATTGACCTCAACTGCCAATTTAGTAATTAGTATCACCACGCTGATTGACAGACAAGTCTTTGCAACTTCTGGTAACCTGTCAACAGCGTGCCAAGCTTCCTCACCTGCTAATTAATACTGTCCCGAACCTCTCTGTACTACTGGTCCGGATGAAGTCAATCGGATTATTTCAGGTAAGGTGACAATTGATTCTTGTTTCGAATTGTGTTTTACTGGAACCAAATTTTGACGAGGCCTTTTAGTGAGTGAAGAATATGTACCTTTTGGTGCTAAGCAACGCTCTAACTTGGCGCTTGCTGGTCTGCAAATTTTGCCGAATTTTTCTTTATCCGCTTTCTAATTTTTTATCTGCACTTTATTCACCCTCAAAGGCCAGGACCGAGGAAAATGAATTGTGTAAGCTTCGTGAATAAATGTTTATTTAATCAGCTTTACGATATGGTGCGACATTATCACTTGTACCAGTATGAACATTGTATCATAGTCAGGTAGAAAATGGAGTAATTTTACTTCGACGTGAGATCCTTGGTTTGCCAATTAGTTTATTAATGATGGCACGTTCAAGGCGGGGGAAGAATTTTCAATAATTAACAAAAAGAAGTTTGCTTTCATCAGCCACTAGAATGCTGGATGAAGCAAGAGGTGAACTCGCGTCACAGGGATAAATTCTTCTTAATGAAACTCAGCAGTTTCTTCAAATACTCTGCCATGCTAACACGTGGCACAATCGACATTTTGTCCTGTTGGAAATCAATTTTTTTGGGAAGGGGGCCTGGTAGAAGTGACAATTCTGAATAAACTGTACTGAATATAATCCCTTTACATTGTTATAAAAAGGCTAAAAATGTTCGACTTTTCTAAGTAATATCATGTGGATAGTTTGTGGGTGGTGAGTGCACCGTCGCTGTTGCCCTTCTTCAGGGGCTGGCAAAGGGGATTGTCTGTATTGTATTTTGGAGACTCAACAATTCTCAGGGGTACCTCAAGGACTCAACAATCCTCGGGAGTGTCTCGGAACTCGGCAATCCTTGGAAATATCTCAGTAACTCAACAATCCTCGGGAGTATCTTGGGGACTCGGCAATCCTTGGGAGTACCTCAGGAACTCAACAATCCTCGGGAGTGTCTTGAGGACTCAGCAATCGTCAGAAGCAAGTCACCTTGGGAGCGGTGTGCTGAATTTAGGCCAGTCTACCTTAGAAAATTCGCAATTCTCAGAATTGACCAAGAGTACGAGCAACTCTTACAGGTCCAATTGTTGATCCAATCATTAGTCAGTACGCCTTTCTCTCTTTCCTCCTCTCTAGCCTCCCTCCTTGTGGAGACCGGTGTACCGTGATCTTCTTCAGGTGTCTTCAGTACAGTATCCATGCCTAGCATATTAAAATTTATATGCTTGTTTTGTTTGCTCGCTGTGATCTTTGAAGTACACTTCGACCTACTTCTATGGTAAACTCCTTACCTAATTGGCTGGTCAGTAGACGAGGAGTCTGGGCCATGTCTGAATCCTGGAGTCGGGAAAGCGACGATATTTGAGCAATTTGAATCGAAGTTAGAGACGCGGTATCTTGATTCTGTGACCTTGGTGATTACGCACCAAAAGGGAAGGAAGATATGAAATTAATGTGAACGACTGAATCACAGACGCATCTGCTATTCCTTGTCAGTTGTGAAGCGACGAATATCCATGAATAATTGGTTACATTTGCATTGGCATGTGCTTGCCCGTGTTACTGTACGGCTCTTGCTATCAAAAGAAGAAGAACTTTGCTTATTTCGCTCATGTATGAACCCCTATGATTTTTGGACTCTAGAATTTTCTTTATATGGGTCTCAAATCGATTCAAGAAGTTAATTGCTTTTCTATGGAAGCTTGCATGAGGCGAGAAGCGATGCAAGTTCAATTTGAAGAGTTTGTGTATCTACCTAGTCTTTTTTTTACCTGTCTGAATTTGAGCAATAGAAGCCTTTTAATGCGAGAGCTTCTGAAGACGAATCGAGGTCAACGATTTTGCTTGTGGGATGAAATTAATAGTTTTCTTTCCTTTAATTCTTTAAATTATTGGTTATTATAATAATTATCATAGTATTAATAGGTAACAATAATGGCAAGGATAGCGGACGAAAGTAAGGCTGGAAATAAGGTTTATGTACGATTGCATCGTAATCCCAACTCTGTACGTTTAACCTTATTTTACCAACAATATTCCTCTTAGAGTTTTTCTTCACAACTTTAGTCATAAAAATGAAACAAAAACCTGAACCTGCCAGTTTACATCCTGACGTTTACGTTGCATGCTGATGCTCTTTGCCTTCTAGCGCTGACTCAGCAATGGCTGAAGAAGTCGGAGGCGAGGAAGCTGAAACTTCTCTTTTCCTGCAAGAACTCTGCTTTCTAACAGAAGAATATCTTTCAAACCTCGAAGGGTTGAAATTTCAGGTTACGCTAGTCTGATATACCTTGATTTTTTTGCTTCAAATTTTATTACTACAGAAGCACGTTTTGTATGCACTTTTCATTCCATCATATTTGTCTGATAAACCTTACTATCACCACATCTGCTTAGTGAGTCACGATTTTGAACTGTCTGCAACTTGTGACCATCACGTCTTCAAACTGAAATTACTGAGTTTACGTAAATCCAGCCTTTTGTATTCAGGCTGGTTCCAGAGTTGATCACAGGATATTTAAAAAAAAGCCATTATCTTTGACAGTCATAGATGATTTCTCGAAAATTTCTGCTGCATGTTTGAAAACACGTGAGGTCCAAATTCAAGCTGTTATTTCACGCATATATCCTAAGCCTCTTCCGCATGTTCCTCTTCGTCTTCAAATTCTTCTTCAGCTGTAGCGTCCTGGTACTGCTGGTATTCGGACACCAGATCGTTCATGTTGGACTCAGCTTCAGTAAACTCCATTTCATCCATGCCTTCACCTGTGTACCAATGCAGGAAAGCCTTACGTCTAAACATGGCAGTGAACTGCTCGGATATACGCCTGAACAGCTCTTGAATGGCCGTCGAATTGCCGATGAAGGTAGACGCCATTTTGATTCCACGAGGTGGAATATCACAAACTGCTGTTTTCACGTTATTCGGAATCCACTCGACGAAGTAAGAAGAGTTTTTGTTTTGGATGTTGAGCATCTGTTCGTCGACTTCTTTCATAGACATCCGCCCCCTGAAAACAGCGGCAACTGTAAGATAGCGTCCATGTCTTGGATCGCAAGCAGCCATCATGTTTTTAGCATCAAACATTTGTTGTGTCAACTCAGGCACAGTAAGAGCTCGGTACATCTGTGATCCTCTAGAGGTTAGTGGGGCGAAGCCTGGCATGAAGAAATGAAGGCGAGGGAAAGGTACCATGTTCACTGCTAGTTTCCGGAGATCAGCGTTCAACTGACCTGGAAATCTCAAACATGTGGTTACCCCCGACATGGTTAATGATACCAGATGATTTAAGTCGCCATACGTTGGTGTAGATAATTTCAGAGTGCGGAAACATATATCGTACAGCGCTTCATTGTCAATGCAGAATGTTTCATCAGTATTCTCAACAAGTTGATGTACAGAGAGAGTAGCGTTGTAGGGTTCAACCACCGTGTCGGATACCTGTTGAAAACGTACATTTATTATATTTCTAAAGATATTTATAGTTACAGGGTCAAATTAAAACTGAGCTTGAGTAACCAGTGTTGTTTCTTTTTAATGAAGTAGCTTCAACGTTATGCATGGCCTTTGATATCAATTACATTGGTTCTTCTGATTACGGTCACACATTTTCTTTAAAGTGAATTCTAGAATTAGCTGAAGAATCTCAAAAATTTTAGTGCAAAGGTACCTTCATTACTAAAATCGTAAACCTTACTTAGGGTCATTATGGAAGAAAAGTAAGGAGTTGAAATATTTCTTGAAATAACTTTTTTGTTTGTATTAAAATTTTGTGAGAATTGTTGGACTAGTCATCGGCTACTTATTTTCCTCGATAGACAGAGAGTGCAACCGTGTACTACTGTAGAAACGGAGATTTTAAATTGCACATGATATTAAAACTATCGCTGTCCTCATGAAGTACTCTCCTACTTTTGGAAACACCTAAAGCAAACTCAAAAAGTTCATCTCTTCGAGTAAAACTAAGAGAAGTAAATCGCTTACTAAGGTTAACTATGAATGATGCATTCTTTAAGCTACAATATCCTTAATTCTTTCGAATAAAAACATAGTTCGCTTACTTTAGGGCTTGGAACGACCGAGAAAGTATTCATGATCCTGTCGGGATACTCCTCCCTAATTTTCGAGATGAGGAGGGTGCCCATGCCTGAACCCGTCCCTCCACCCAGGGAGTGAGTCATCTGAAAACCCTGGAGACAGTCGCAGCCTTCGCTTTCTTTTCTGACGCTGTCCAATACAGAGTCGACCAATTCTGCGCCTTCTGTGTAGTGGCCTTTGGCCCAGTTGTTGCCGGCCCCACTTTGACCTGTAGAGCACTCACGTTACTGGGTCTTATCACCGCAGAATACTGAATTACCAGCTTATTTCAGGAAAAACATGGTTAAAATTCCATATCATTGATAGAGAACTTTTACTCCAATCGCCAGATTTGCTATTTTATGTGCACGAAAGAAACGCAGTAACGACAAGATTGCCTTATCCATGTTGGTTTCAAACATATTTTATTCCTGTGAAAATTCAGTGTTTCAGCTCACCAAAGACGAAGTTGTCCGGGCGGAAAAGCTGTCCGAAGGGCCCTGACCGTACGGAATCCATGGTGCCTGGCTCCAGGTCGACCAGCACTGCCCTCGGCACATACCTGATGTGAGGTAAGCTCTTTCTTACATGAGTTCTCAATGGCGCTTTCTAATTCTGTAGCTCGATTTCGCATGACAGTATCACATTTTTGAGTTTTTCAATATCATTTCTATTTCCTGGCGTAATAAGTGTGTGGTAATTCAAGAAAAGGGTGCAAATTGTTTGCACCCAATTTTTTTATCAGACATCTCTTCGTGCAACTAAGTATTAAAATAGCTTTCTATAGAATATTTCTTCGTGCAATAGGGTATTCTGTTGAGAATTTCAACATGAACTATATATCTGATCAGTTTAAAGCTGTGTCCGGTTGACATTTATTCCACCAATAACATTTGTCTTCTTCTTAGAGACGATCTACGCCAGAGTTACTTTTAAATGCCCTACAGTGAGTTGCTTAATTTGCTTATTTTTCTTAATTGCACCCAGTGGCTACGCAACCTTCAGCTCAGTAGTTGTAGTTATAGTAACTCAAATACAACCTTTAGAAATTTGGATACTTCAATGCATAGATTTTCAAATTACATAATAGTTGGTGAAAGTCGGAAGTGAATAACTCAATGGGTGAGGTTGGGGGGGCGTTCGGAGCTTCAGTTGAACCGCTTATACAGGGTGCGGCAACATAACTTCCTTTTTTCAAACGAAATTCCTTCAAAAGAAAAGAAGTTATGTTGCCGCACTTTGTACTCAATTCACAAACATTCAGTTTTAAAAAATTCCCTCATGTTTTCCAGCTTCGTAATAAAGTCAAATTTATGGTTGCAGCGTAGATTTGTAATTTTCATCATAGATTATGAGTACTTAGACACGGAAGATGTTCCTGCATAAAAACTTATAAATTCTCGTAACATCAAAAAAGAATAAAAAAAGAAAAACCTTTTCCCAATTAAGTGCACAATACATATATATTGTATTTTCAATTCTTATTGCTAACATTTTAAGACTGCCGATGTGGCTCCCAATGACTATTCCCGTCCTCTGTGCTGCAATTTGAACTAAAGGTTCGTAGGGGCGCTACGATGAGCTTAATGAAGGTCTAACTCCGAGCATCCTGCGTCACAGCAGGCAGAAACTATCACATCAACCAATGATCAAATAGAAACATACCAAGGCGACTACGGGATTTGAACCCGGGTCTTCCCGCACCGCAAGCGGGGCTGCTCACAGCTCGACCACGGTGGTGACTGTGATAAAAACAATACAGTGGTACCTCGACATACGAATGCCCTAACTTACGAATTATTTAACATACAAATGGTCATTTGGTTCAGATTTCCGCCGAACATACGAATGTTTTTTGATTCAGATTTCCATGGGCGGAAATCTGAACCAAATGACCATTCGTATGTTAAATAATTCGTAAGTTAGGACATTCGTATGTCGAGGTACCACTGTATAGGAATATCTCACTTGCCGCCGGTGGCCTCGTTGTAGTAGACGTTGATACGCTCCAGCTGCAGGTCGTGATCGCCTCGATACGTGCCGCTGGGGTCCACACCGTGTTCATCACTTATGATCTCCCAGAACTGCGGTGTAGTCAAGGGGCTTATGCAGGGTGTCCACGAAAAATGTATCGACTGAGCGATATACAGGGTGTCTCAAAAAACTGTACGTTTGCGAATCCCTTGGTGTGCGTTATCAGCGTTGTCTGGACAATAATGGTCATCAATTCGAACATTTGCGAACATGATTCTTTAATCACAGTTGTCTTCTGTATTCGAAGCTATTCTATTTCACTGTATGTTCATAAATAAAGGATCGCGTCATTCGAAGTCTGAGTACATTTTTTTGAGACACCCTGCATGTATACATGATACGGGAACCATACAACATTTTAAAGCTGCATTTTAAAGATTTGAAAGCTAAAGAAATAAAACAGAATTAAACTGTTGTATGGTCAATGGATACATTTTTTGTGGGCACCCTGTACACCCTGTAGGCGGCAACACAACTTCCTTTTTTGAAAGGAACTTCCTTTGAAGCTAGTGTTAGAACTTTTCCAGATTATTCATTCTATATTCTACCTAAGACGAAAAAACATGGGCGCGAAAATGTGAACAGAACTCTACGGATTTTACTACTGAAATTTAACTATCTCCTCATGACCAGCAAACTCGGAGAGATGAACAGAAACCCTTGCATTGATATTTTGTTTTGCATTTTCATGTAGTTTATGATGAATTTCAATGCTTAATAAAAAGTACACACAAATTTCTTGAATAAATGTTAATAGCTGCGTGAATAAATTGTTATTGTTGAGTATTTTTTTCAATTTTGAGTAGAATTGTATTTTAACCTTCGCGTTTAATTGAATTTGAATTAATTTATATAATATGGTGCTTGATTTATATTCTACAATATTTTAGCCGAAATCAAGGTTTCATTCAAATTCGTCGTGTACTTGTTAAGTTTTGTTCTTTCTTTAAACTGTTCAGTTAGAGCGTAACGTTCCGAAAATAAACTTCCCTTCTTAGTGCAATGACTTTCTAATTCATATTATATTATGGGTGTTCGTAATTTCTTTGAAAAGAAATTGAATTCACTTACTTTTGCTCCAATCTGATTGCCACACTGGCCGGCTTGCATGTGCACAATCTCTCTCATGCTGCGGGCTGTAACACACGACCTTCCTCAACGACGGCTCTCTGTCTAATCAGGAAACTTGCATTTGCGTCTTGGTGGACAAGATAGAGGAACTGGGATGGTTGTGCAGAAACAAATACTGTGACATCTTGCGGAGTAATTTAAATCTTATAATAAAACCAATTTATAATATTGGTTACAGACTAAACAATACTTGATGGCTTTTATCACAGGTTATTTTATTTTTTTCTTAATTAAAATTGAAAGTCTGTTATCAGACGCTGATTCTAAATATCTTGGTGCAGCACAAGTAATAACGGGAAACTTATATGAAAGCTAAACATTCATGTAGATCTGAGGGTATGGAAATTAATGTTGAAATGTTGAAGCCCGTCCAGATGTATGAAGAGGGGGAAAATGGAACTTGAAGAAAATTTATATTATATAAAATTTATGAGGTTTACCAGAAGTAATATTTTAAGTGCTTGAACTTCTAGAGTTTCCAGGCACCTGCTAGTAGACAGCATGCAGTTGGCATGCCTGTCGCTATTGATCACCTTCTTATCAATGGTTTCCTTATAATCATCAGCGTTTTTTATTAATTTTGCAAGAAAATTAAAGTAGCAAAGCTTTTGGTAATAAAACATCATAAAATTTTCAAAATTTGTCTTAAATTTTTGTTCATCTCGACCCTTGTGTCTTCAATACATGACTATCTCCTTGATTATTGATTGATTGATATTTTATATTTTTTTATTTTTATTTTTTTATTTTTTTATTCATTTTAATGTCACGAAGTTGTGCTCAATGTTTTCATTTAAAATAATTTCAGCCACCGAACGAATCTTATGTAAGAAATATAGTAGGGCTTACATTATATTCTACTTCCTTTTATTGATCATTTGTTTGTCTATTTACGAGTTTCTACTGCTTGTGTGATTTTCTATTCTTCATATATGCGACTGCAATTTATTTATTAATAAATTACGAATTAGGCCCACAATGAAGACGTGAATGCTTGTATTCACTCACTCATGTCCTCATGAGTAAGGGAATACCATGAGTAGCGTGAGTGACTACCGTGAGTGACGTGAGTGACATGAGTGAGTGACGTGACGACCGTGAGTGAGTGAATACCGTGAGTGACGTGAGTGACGTGAGTGAGTTCCAACCAGTATCTGTGTGTTCTGATCAACATCTAAGTATGTATATTAAAACTGGACTATGCACTATGTACTCGTATATCTTAAACACTGTCTCTGTATAATATAACTGGTATGTATATTGAATACATTTATAAATTTATGCTACACATATATATAAACTTGATACATGTAGTGGCGGGTTTTTATGATGAATTTAAAAATTAAAACCATTGTTCAAAAGATCTAGAATAGAATAGAATAGAATGAGGCTATAGGAACGAACCTTCTGGCCCATTCTTGGGTCGGATAATTACTTCGATAATTATTCGGTTGTTTACCCAAGTCCCATGCCATATTTCTAGCCGCGTCAACCATGTCAGCAGCGGGATTCGAACCCGGGTCTTTCCGCTCGCAAGCAGATTCGCTCACCAGTCGACCAAGCTGGTGGTCAGAAAAATATGGTTATCTATGGTCAGAAAAATATTAAACTGCGAGTCTCAAGAGGAATTAAGGTGTAAAATATCTTTCTAGGTCATGATATAGAAAACTGCACGCAGTCCATATTTAATACAGGCTTAAAATTTAATATGAGCTTGACAAACACAATTAAAGAGCACAATTTCTTTCCAAACTTTGATAAGGGTTCCGGTTCAGCTTACAGTTGCACTACGGTGGCAACAGCTAATAGTTATATATTTGTTTAATTGTCAAGTTTTCCATGAAATAATGTATTGAACAGAGAACGCAATAAACTTTCCAGGGTCTCACGTGTTACAACTTCAACTAAGATAAAATTAAAGGTAAAAACTGTCAAAAATCTTCTGAAAAATTTTACGGTACTATTGAACTGTCGAGAATCGAAATCAGTATTTCATTGGAATGACCGTGATTGTAAATATTATTTTATAAATAATTTTTTAACACAGCACCTTTAAATGTTGTACCATCTTTTGCATCACGACATGAAAGAGCCAAGAGTTGTTACAAATTTGTACAACATTGTTAATTTTATTGCACTCGAATAATGAATTGTAGTTTTTTTGGCAATGTGTGCGGTACATGTATTACTTTGTCATGGTTGCAATATGAACATTGGCGTGAATACACGTTAGAGAGCTTAAAATTAGTTATTTTTTCTTGGAATCAAGGCGTAAAAGGCAAACGTCGCACAAGCGTAAGATTCTGACATTTTTGTGGTATTAGGTTGTTACAAAAATAATGGCCACTCGAAGGTCTGCAAAGCTTCTGAAATCGGCCATTATTTTTGTAACAACCTAATATTTTGAACTTCAGGGCATTCGAGTTTCATTTTCATCCCTGCACTGCTTGTAACCAGGTATATAGGGCTAAATTTATTTGAATGTCACGCTCTGGCATGTGTAACCCTTTCAAGTCTGGTGGTACACATTTCATACTTCTAAGGAGGTCATGTTTAATGCTTGGTGGTACAGAGAGCATATCACTTTTTAAAATTGAGTTCCTGTAGTGCTCAACATTTCAAAATTTCTATCACCATCATATATGTAAGGGAATATCCCTCCGGATCTTAATTTTTTTTTGAGCGTGTAACGCCTTTCTTTCCATCAAAAGTATGTGCCTGAAAAGGTTAAAACTCGCAGCAGTCATGTCAACCACAGAATGACTCGTTATCCTGTACAAGTTGCAAATGATACTCCCGTAACTGAACGTTCACTTTATTACTAAGACAAAAAGCGGTGCTCAATGGGTATGGCTCCGTGGATTTTTCGTCAAAAGTCCCTAATGAAGATATTTCTTCAAATTCATTCTGCTAACTCCGAGGTCTGTTAGCACGAGATGCTCTAAGAAACACCCATTGCTTGTGTGCCAGTAAGTGGGAACGGATCAGTGAGAATTAGTTTGTTTTGAAATTTTGCCCTTGTGGTTTTTAACATGCCCGTCATGCCTGTTTCCTATTAAAGGACACGTTTGAAAGGGTTTTGTTCTAGCATTTACCTGTTTAGCTCAGTCGTACACGCCTCTGCACCGTCTCTGCACCGTCTCTGCACATGTGACTGATTTCAGAGCTGTTTGATCATAACCAGTAACGCTGTCAGCCTGGGACAATTTCTTCATTAGCCTCTCCGTATCAAACTGGTAGCATTTCACAATATTTTGTTTCGTCGCTATACATTTACCTTCAGTGGTAGAAATTTTCCAGTAGAGCTGAAATAAATTCGCACCTCATCCCAGTTTTTCAACTAAATTTACTATAAACTTGCAAGATCTGTACATTTTCAGGAGATACGCGATTTCTCGCACCTGCTATAAAGAGGACGAATGCCAAGGTACTCAAAGTGCTTATTTCTTATGTTTATGTGCACTCACTTGTTATAATCCGTACAAAACCTCGGATATAAATTGGCCTGGATGGAACGTTTATTTTATTATAAATTTCAAACGTTCATTTGATTGTAAATTTCAATTTTTGTCAAGTCGTAAGATAAAAATAAAAACAGAAACTGAATTGCCATGAAGACTTATTGACGGTAAATTTCTACTATTAAGGGAAATTTACCTAATTATAACAGAACGGAAGTTGACCCCTAGTATTTTATCATGTACGTCAATTTCGTAAAATGGATCGATGGAAGCTTGGAACCTTGCTTTCTTGTTGGCACTGTAGCGCCAGAGCAGGAGCTCGTGTTATCGATGCAGTAACATGCGGAGCTGCTCGCGTGAGTCAGACAATAACGCATTTACTGTTGCCATGGTTACGGCTTTGATGCTATCACCATAGCAACAGCACATTTTCACTGGCACTCCTTCGCATGCGTCGAGCTGAAATTATATATAATTGTACGTGGGTGCCGTAGATACGGAATGAATGCCATCACCATGGCAACGATACATGCACAGGCTCACGATGCGCATCTTTGCTTCTTTACAAATAATGTGAATAAATTACAGAATGTTATTTTCCCGCTTGTTTGTGTTTATAACGTTTCTTTCCATTGATAATTTAAATATTTTGATTGCATTTATAATCAATCTACTTTTGATATACCGTCATATTTATTTATTACAGGATTTATTCAGTAGAATGTGATTACGAAAAAAATAGAGGAGCTGTAATGTCTTTATTATATATGTAAAATACTCACTCAATGTACTCAATTATACTCTAATAAACTCAATATTTTAGCTAAATATGGTAAATAAAATAATGTAATCCATTTGAATTCTGCTTTGGAAATTATAAATAATAATTATGTTCAATTATTCACGGAATACCTTATTTACTGAATGTTCATTGCCCAATAGAATTGAAATTTTTTCATAATAACTTGTTTGATGATGAATTGATGAATCTGTCTTTATTTTAGGGGTTCTATTGTTTGTATCATTAGTATTCCACTTGAGATGTGTCTAAGTATTCATTTTATGCAGATTATACCCCATTTAAATACCATGTAACTTGGTTGCATCTTCAAACATTGAGTACCTATATTTCATCATTAGCGAAGATATATCAATTAATGCATCGAAAAAATATCAAAAGTTTTTAACTACCCAGTGCTTGAACTGTAAGTACCTTTCCTAATACACGACTTTTGGACACAAAGTCAGCGAAAAATATATCTGGAATTAATACACAGGCACATTGACAGACTGGTATACTTGTGCAGCGTCCAATCTTCGAACATTCTTTGTTACTTGTACGTACTTAAACCAAGTCCGTGAAGTAGCAAAGAGTAATGAAATGATTATTGTCTAGCGAGTTGAGAAACATTTTAAAGTTTAAAAAATGTCGATGAAGAAGTCGAGCCTTTTATGGTTATGAACTATATATTGTGAGTGACTGAAAAGAGGTTTTAACATGGAACTGTACTTTGTTTGATGTGCTATATTACTAGAGGACTTATTGCCGAATAATCCGTAAATGTATACAAAGAATAGTTTTATAAACATTTATCTTAATCGACTTCTGTCATCTGCAATAAAAAAATGAATACTAGTGATAACAAATATGTTCATTATTCGGGGTAACAGTTCAGAGAATTAAGCTGTATCTGCATCCTGTTGACACTCCCAGTGTGGCCGACTAGTGAGGGTATCGTGTCTTGCAATATCGTGATTAATTTAGTATAATCTTCGAGACGACAGCTAAAAATACAATTAATTTTAGTTATATTTTAGAGTTAATTTTTATACTTATTTCACGTCATTTGCAACTAATATTTTAAAGTGAAAAATATAATCGTAGTTGCAACTTGAAATTGTAACTCTCGTCGATAGAACACAGCCAACCACAAGTCTTAAGGCTAAGCACCCAGTAATTCGGTCTGAGCTATCGCTCAGTAAGGAGCAATTCTACTAGCGCTTTTAGTCTCTCTCTGACGGGTAAGTTTCTATTGACAATTGGTTAGGGAGTTTTGCATTTCACTTACGTACTAGATATTCCTTGAACTTGTCATTTTTGATGAGCCTAGATGTTCCCCCGTAGGTTTAAGATTTCTTTTTTTGAAGCAGTTTTGATACCATGTGTATTTGACAGATTGTATTGTAAAATCTCATTTCAGTGTGGTCACGTTTTCATTCAAATGATTTAGATTGTTTTTGGAGAAATTGTCGTGCTTTGATTCGCGTTACTCCAGGATTTATAATTAATCCAATGATAGAATATTTTGAATAATAACTATTGCATCAGCCATCAAATTCATTGTCTAATTTCGTCTCACTCAAGTCTCTACGTTCGAGTATTTATGACGGGCGTACTAAAAGATCGACCAGATACGGTTATACGGTTATTAAATTTCATGGCCTCGGGTAGAAGCTACCTATCGACATCTCGTTTTGTGTTCCTTGTAGCAGCCAGCTAATTAGGTACGATGCTATTGTGTTTTACTCAACAGTTGTCTTATAAAGTTGTCTTGTGATATTGATATTTATTGCTAAATTGTGTATTTATTTCGAGTTATTTGTTGGTCCTTATCCGGATAGGTTTCAATTTCAGTTCCAATTTCGGTTTTACGGATTTCAAGTTCTCGGTTTTGATCCTCGATCTTGGCCCCAACTTCTGCTCTGATTTTGATCGTGTTCAATAATAAATCTGCAAGCTACGAAGTCGATTGCATCATTTCTCTCGAAAAACACACCCATAAAACAACTACTACAGAAAATCATTTGTTCCCCCAAAAGGGTACCCGCCTGCTATGCGGAAGGCCCAGGATCGTTCTCCGTAGCTGTCACGGTTTATTTGTGTCTGACCATTGAGAGCTAAAAGAACGTGTCCAACAGCTGCTTCGTTGGACGCTTGGCATTAGCCACACCTCAACCACGCTCATCGACACGCCCTACGAGCCTCGATTTCAAGTTGCAGCACAGAGGACCGGGATCTCGCTTGAAGCATCACTACTTCTCTGAAGATCTTATCGATAAGCACCGTCACTATTAAAAAGATGTTAACATTAAGAATTTAAAACCCAATGTATATATGCTGTATACTCTATTGGAAATGAAGTTCATTTTAATATTTTTTGTATTGATAAAATAATGTGCTGTTTACTTGATGAATATCTTTATGTATTTAGGTGTATATATAGGTGTTTCAACCAAATTTACTACCAATCTTATAGAACAATATCCCTTAAATCGACATGTGCATCGTATTGTATTCTGCTATCAGTCGGATTGGTAATTTTTTCGGGATTCCGATTTTTAATTTTTTCCTTATTATGGAGAACGTTGATGAACTTCTCGTTCGGAGACGTAACCCGTAGCATCCCACCTTAAAAAGTAACTAACTAGTGAAACAAATGTTGTTCTTATATACGGGTTATTTTATATTAGTAATAAATACGCTTGCATAGTTTTTTATGCTTGAACATCCCACATAATTGTATTTTCTAAGTTGTTTATGTAAAAAGATAATATGTATTCCCTTGACTTGTATCCCGAGATTATTTAATTACTACAGCGTAAACCTATTACAAAAGATTAATATTCAAAGTTGATAATTTAGAAAAAATGGACAATATTATTAACGATTAATATTAAGATTTTGTGTTTTTGATTCACTGGTTCAAAATGTCACCGCTAGGAGGGCAGTAGGCGATGTTCAGCTTAGACTCGTGTTGTATAAAGTGTTCAGGATTCGTGATGTTGTGAACGGGATATTACGATGAATCAAAGGATAGGATAACGCGATGAAGGCCTGAAATTCAGTTTACGATGCGAATATTAGTATATTTTAGTGTTTTATGGTTATTTAATGCAGTAAGCATCAGTTTCGTCGGCGCAGGTATTAATTATTGCTTGGCATTTTCATAAATATATAGGTACTCGCTCTATCTCAATGATAAATTATATAATTAACTTCGTTAATAGGTGAATATATCACAATTTGTGTCCCTTTAATATCCAAGAATAGGTGGGATCAAATTAGTGTAGATAATATCGATTATGATATAAATGTATGAAAACGATTATTTGATGATTGAATAGCTATAGCTAAGCTAATAATCTTATTAATAACTAAGTGTTAATCATCATTGCTTCACTTGTATGTAGTTGTTTTATACCTACGTGTGAAATCCAGTTTGTATTTTCCAGTGAAGAATTTATTAACATGTCGATTCTTTGACAGATTAAGTGAAAATGAAAAGCATTTGAGATAGTAGGAGATTGGATGCATAGTGAGAGTGATTAGGTTAACCTAAACATCTTAATCTGTACTATGTCCTCAAACTAATTGCTGTCTTATTTACAAGGGTACATGACTGAAAATGTTTCATTAATCAGAATATATAAAATAATGATTGCCATTAGTGTTTTTTGTCATCAGATAATGGAAAAGAAATAATCTACCTGTATATGCATTCATTTCAATTTAATTTATTTTCTTTGCTTCAAAGAAATCTAAATGAAGTTATCTCATTAATATGTGATGGGTTGTCAAAATCTACAAGTTGATGCTGTATTGAGAAGTTCTATGTAAAAAATTGGACTTGATTGTTCAGAATGCCAGCTTGGAATTCACACTTTTTTATTGATGTGACTTCCACCTGGATTCCACTATGTTTTCATGTGCTACAATGTAACCTACTACTCTCTCTCTCTTGAGAAAAAATACATAGTTTTATTAATGGAATAAAATAGAAGTTTATACTTTATGTTGGTTTTAGTGATGCCAGTATTGATACTAAATGTTAGAGACCACTGAACTAAAACAGAAACACAAGAATGTTGCAGCAACTTTTATCTGAAGTATTAAAAGTATTGAGTTGGGCAGAAAATCAGTTTGGTTATGATGATGCTAAACTTCTATTTAAATATGAATAGACTTATATGCCAACCAATTTTACTGAATAGACTTATATACCAAGATGAATAGACTTATATGCCAAGTAATGAGTTTAATCATTCATCACTCACCTGTGATACCTTTTTAATAGCAGTTCAATAGTTGAATCTTTTAATAGCAATATTGGCATCACTAAAAAAATTATTATGAATATTATATATTGATGTATTTTTTAAACTATGTATCATTAATTGATTATCCTTTGCAGATGAATTTGATGACAGCAATGCTGTTGCCCTCAAAAGTGAAGCCAACACAGGACTCACCACCAACATTCTTGGCACTGTAACAATCAGCAAAGATGGCTCACAGGTAAACTGAATGCTTGTGGTGTAGTTAGAATTGTCACTTCAGTAAAATTCCTTTAAACCTGCACTTGCTGGCCAAGCTTTATATATTTATTCATTGTTTTTTCTTCTTTAACTGCTTTGAGCAATTTATATTGTTTTCCTTTTGTGTCTAGCATGTCTATGAATTGTTTGTGGTTACTTGGGGGACATTTTCCAGCAAATGCCAATTCCCATGGGTGCTGGTTAAAAAGTCTTCTACTGTACATGGTGTTGCAAGTTACATGCTGTGATTTTGACTTTTTCTCACATTTACAGAGCTTCCTTATTTGGAGAATTGGTCTAGTTGAGGAGAGCTAGGAACTTTTTTCTAAGGACAACTTTTTATTTTTTCAATATTAACATTCAGGTGCAAGAAAATAGGTTTGTTTATATTAAATTATAAAATTATCCTTATTCATTAAATGTTTTTCAAGCTTTATAATGCAAAGCCTAGTTCAGTGTGTATGATGGGTAATAAAGTTGAACATTTGTGTGCAGGTAACCACAGGCAACAAAACGGTAGATGATGCCAACGCAGATCTGCTGGGCTTGCTGCGTAGAGGCACCATGAACTCCTCACAACCGATGGATCTCGAGTCAAGGATCTTCGAAGCAAGGAGTTCTCCAGTGCCTCTCTTTTCCTGCCACAGCTGCAACTCCCCCAACTGTGACAACCAAAGAATCTGTCATAATGCTATCAAGGTGAGTTAAATTATGCAAATAATTTTCAGCTTAACACTAAATGAAATTGTTGAACTATTTTATAGTTCTTCTAGCCCTGTCATAACCTCTTAATGTATGTAGTTGGTTGAATAATTGTGCACAGCTTATGGGGTTTTCAATAATTATTGTTGTATTCAAATGTAAAATCAATTCTTTACATTAACATTCCATTTTATTTACAATTTATATGTATTGACGAAATAGAGTGTTTGCTAGATGTAATGTTTATTGTAGTGGCTGAAGATTTGGACAAAAACTAGCTATTTTAGAGTGCATTATGCAGTAAAATTTCCAATAGATATTACTAAAATGTAAAAAGTTAGCAATCTTGTAGGTGTTGAAGTGGTTCAAAAAGACTGGACAACTATAGAACTGGTTTGGACAAGATTTGTCCTCAAAGTGCCTGAACCTCAGAACTGGTAAAATCCTCGAGATAAGCTCTGAAACAACCAAAAGCAATCCCTCAGAAATCTGGCAAAGGAATGAAATGCAACTGTCAGAACAATGTGTACCATTCTCCACAAAGAGTTGACCTCTTTTTGCAAACACCGAAAGAAATGGCTGTTATCCCTGAGAACTGTGGACAAACATATTGCAAAAACTGAGAACCTTCTCTCATGAAGCACGAAGACATGCTACCGAACCTCGTGTTTAGTGACGAGAAGAAATGTTATGTTTGTCATAAAATTAACGTACAAAATGAATTTGGGCATGGTACTAGTGAGGTTGACACACGGGTTGTCACTTGAGGACAATGAGCAGCGTCAGTGATGGTTTGGGCTGCTATCACTGAAACCAGAACAAGTCTATCAGTTTTTGTTGGACAAGGTTAAAATTAACCATGGAAATTACTCGACGACATTCTTGCACTTTTTGTGACCTTAAGCTAAAAGTTATTTCATAAACGCCTGAGGTCATTTCGGCAAGACTCAACACCCTCATATGAAACTAAGAAACACAAGACTGCTAGGCATTCAATGTTTTGCACTATATTTGAAGGAGGAATGACCATCCCCAGATGGAATTCTCCCGTTTACGGCATCTCATTCATACTGGAGAGTAAAGTTTCAGCTACACATCTTCAAAATTTAAAGGCGCTAAAGTCAAAACACTAATTGGAATGGGTCAAAATCCTGCAAACTCATTCGTGACTCGTGCAGGAGGCATATGAAATTATTTCATATGAAATAATTATAGCTGAGTAGCATGGCTTGAAACTCTGCTATTCTACCAAACACAAAACAATACTATTAAGACTTCAACTCTATTACAAAAATTCAATGAAAATTCGTCTCTGGATCCAAAATAAAGTAATGAAATTCATATTAATTTCTTTATTTTGCAGTGTTTCAAGTCGAGGACAGGAGGCAACACCCAGAGCGCGTCTGTGTCTCGAGACTGCATTAGGGAGCCTCGTCTCGTGCCCATCTTGTGCTCCTCCTTGTACAGTCCCTCACAGACAGAGGACGATGCCATCAACTCTGCCTACGTGGTCCAGTGTTGTGAAGGCGACCTGTGCAATGGAGGGGATTTCCCTGCACTGCCACATAACATAGGTGAGCAATTGGAACTCTTCTGTGAACAGGAAAATGTATCATTGCGTACAAGACTAGGGTGAACCTCGGGAGGAAAGTGTTCAGATTCAAAACATAAGTGGGAGGACACTTAACCCGTTTGTCACGAAGAAAACTGATCGTAACATAAAAGACAGGGTGTATATTCTAAGAAAAGGGTTTCAAAATTGAAACATGGCGTGAACTAGAGTAACTAGAGAGTAGAGTGGTGGCCTTTGTTATAGTGAAGCGATGAATCCCTTCTCTTCTTCCTTGCTTCCTTCTCTTCTTCCTTGCTTCCTTCTCTTCTTCCTTGCTTCCTTCTCTTCTTCCTTGCTTCCTTCTCTTCTTCCTTGCTTCCTTCTCTTCTTCCTTGCTTCCTTCTTTTCTTTCTTGCTTCCTTCTTTTCTTTCTCGTTTCCTTCTCTTCTTCCTTGCGTCCTTCTCTTCTTCCTTGCGTCCTTCTCTTCTTCCTTGCTTCGTTCTCTTTTTCCTTGCTTCCTTCTCTTCTTCCTTGCTTCCTTCTCTTCTTCCTTGGTTCCTTCTCTTCTTCCTTGGTTCCTTCTCTTCTACCTTGCTTCCTTCTCTTCTTTCTTGCTTCCTTTTCTTCTTTCTTGCTTCCTTTTCTTCTTTCTTGCTTCCTTTTCTTCTTTCTTGCTTCTTTTTCTTCTTTCTTGCTTCCTTCTCTTTTTCCTTGCTTCATTCTCTTTTTCCTTGCTTCCTTCTCTTCTTCCTTGCTTCCTTCTCTTCTTCCTTGCTTCCTTCTCTTCTTCCTTGCTTCCTTCTCTTCTTCCTTGCTTCCTTCTCTTCTTCCTTGCTTCCTTCTCTTCTTCCTTGCTTCCTTCTCTTCTTCCTTGCTTCCTTCTCTTCTTCCTTGCTTCCTTCTCTTCGTTCAAGAAACCACTGTAGTCTTCCGGCATCCATTAAGTCGACTTACTTGTGCTTTCTTCTTGTTCATAAATTTTTGTCAACACGAGAGCTTTTCTACGTCATAGCACGATGATAACAAGGCATGTCTTTGCATTTCGTCTCAATTTATCATTGAATTCGAAATATGATTGAGATGTTACCACATTTCTTACAACTCTTGCTACTGCAGGTGTTTTCTTATGACAGTACAAAAGTCTCTCGGATTGAGCAGTGACACCGAGCATTTGGACTGAGAGCAGCCCATTGAAGATGTTGGTGGTGTCCGTCATGGTTGTGTCTTGCTTGCTCATCCTGTGCGCCGTGGCTGGTGCCGTCAGGATGCTTTGGGACCGCCTCCAGCAGCGCTACCCAAAGGGCCCCTTGGTCACCACCGTCACAAGTCCTGGTGGCTATGATGGTAATGGCAGTGCTAACGGCATTGTGCTGCCCATGCAGTACAGAAATGGATCTGCTCCGCCTGGGGATTCTGCTCTCAAGGTACCCTTCAGGATCTTTTGTAAACTTTTTAATTTACCTCTGAACTTACCGTTTAATTTGAATATATTTACAATCATTGTGAGGTATTCGCTGGACACGAATAGATTCCCAATATATGTATTTATGTTAACCACAGCTGAAGAGCAACATGCAGATTCAAAATTTTTTTTGCGAGTATATATATTTTGAGCCTGAGTATAAGGCATGAATTTATGAATCAGTTAAAGGAGTTGAGTAAGTGTAGTATTCAATTATTGGAAATCAATTTTGATTAATTTGCACGTTTACATTATACACAGGACCTGTTACAAGAAGCAAGCATGACTTCAGGTTCAGGTTCTGGACTGCCTCTCTTCATCCAGCGTACCCTTGCTAAGCAGATCTGCCTCGCTGAAGTGGTTGGCAAGGTGAGCACATGCATGTCTCTCTTTGTGCTCTAAACCTGCGCACGAATGTTGGACTTATGCGTGTTTTAATGACGTATCTCATTGTAAAGATCTACAAAAATGATTACAAAAGTGTTCTGAGTCGTACGTTCCTGTGACACACACTGCTCCACCACCACACGCACGTAACTCACACTCCGCGTTTTTTTTCAAACACACGTGCGAAACTTCATGATTGCGAGTCCAGTAAATTGAGGACGGTTTTGCGAGTGGTGTGTGGACGGTGTTGGGACTACGAGTATATGACCGGTCTTGCCGATATTTAATATTTCTCTGTAACTTCAGCATCGACTTCCATGCTGACCAATCAGTCACGAGAATTTATGATAGCTGAAGCTTGTTCTAGTACAAAATCAAGAGGATTTTCGAATTCCATAACGCTGAGACGCCCTATATTTAATTATACTTTATTATATGAAAATTATTCTTTATTAACAAAGCACCTGTACTTCTGGGTACCAGGAAAAATACCAGCGTTTCGTGTTAATAAGTTCCAGATTATGGCATGCCTTACTCTGGTGGGAACTGAACACAATGATTGTTTCAACACCAGGGTCGCTACGGTGAGGTGTGGCGCGGCGTCTGGCAGGGGGAGAATGTGGCTATCAAGATCTTCTTCTCCAGGGACGAGCTCTCGTGGGACAGAGAGACCGAGGTCTACAGGTGAAATATAAATAAAAAAGTCTTCAAGTTCGAATGCAATCTTCGTTTGAGGCGATGCGGTTCGTTAGGGAGCCCAAATAACCAAGTGTTGTCTAGGCATTATTTTTTTAGTCTTTTGGTTTCTCGTTCTGATTTCTTATTTATCGATGATAAAGTGTTGTATAGGCGTCGTTGCTTTCAGTGATTGAACGTTATGGTTATGACTTCTTATTTATCGATGATAAAGTGTTGTATAGGCGTCGTTTCTTTCAGTGATTGAACGTTATGATTATGACTTCTTATTTATCGATGATAAAGTGTTGTATAGGCGTCGTTTCTTTCAGTGATTGAACGTTATGAATATGACTTCTTATTTATCGATGCCTTAGTGTAGCGAGTTGAACATTGAAAGGACTTACGTAATTCTTGTGTGCAGCACGGTATTGTTGCGTCATGAGAACGTTCTGGGGTACTATGGATCTGACGTGACATCTGCTGGATCATGCACCCAGCTGTGGCTGGTTACCCATTACCACCCTCTGGGGTCCCTGTTCGACCAGCTGAGCAGCGGTCCCCCACTCACCCACACCGCCATGGTTAACTATGTCCTTTCAGTCGTGAACGGCGTCAACCACCTGCACACAGAAATCTTTGGCACGCAAGGGAAGCCTGCCATCGCCCACAGGGATATCAAGTCCAAGAATATCCTTGTCAAGGTGGGCTCACAATATTCTTTTGATAGTGGGCTCACAATATTCTTGTCAAGGTGGGCTCACAATATTCTTTTGAAAGGGGGCTCACAATATTCTTGTCAAGGTGGGCTCACAATATTCTTCTGATAAATAGTTACGGTTCATCTGGAACAGTTATTGGTTAAACAGTTTCAGTTAATTTGAAATATCTTCATGGTCAATGTGATGTGTTGACTGGATTATTCGTTTTCAGAACGACGGAACTTGTTGCATCGCTGACTTCGGCCTGGCCGTGCTGCACTCACAGACCACCAATGAGATCAACATCGGAGACAACTACAGAGTGGGCACCAAGCGGTACATGAGTCCTGAGGTCCTCACTGAGAGGTAAATTGTCTCTTGAGCTTGAAGGCAAAGGTTTATTTCACTAGGTAGTCTGGTACCTTCATCTTTTGAGTTAAAGATACGGGTTCATTTCGCTAGGAAATTCAGTATCTTTATCTTTTTATGTTACTCTAACGCTTCGGTTAATCTGGGATTCTGCAATGAGATTTTGCTTTGAAATTGTGCATCTGGTGCAACTGGTGCATCTTGACCCATTTTTCTTTAACCAACAAACGAAATAATCAAAACTATTTCGTTTTTGGGTCTACCGGTGCATGCTGTTTTGAAGTTAGTGGAACTCTAAGTTTGGATTTGGAAGTTCTTGAATATAGCTTACCTTCAATCTAATATAGAATTCACATAATGATGCTTTCACATTTGTATACTGAGTTCAGTGCCCTCTTACAGCATTCCCTTAAATCAGAAAAGTCGCTGTTTTTGGGTAAGCTGCTTTCCATCAGTTTTCTCAGCCCTAAACTTCTTGGCGTACAATTGCCCAATGTTGAGCCAAGTGATGGTTATGTCTGTTGCAAAAGCGTGCCACATGTTAGATATGTAGTCAGCTCTTTATCGGATCTGCATTTGAGATGTTGAGTTAAAATCTGCCATATGAATATCAAGTATTCAAGTATTGTAGTCGTACACGTGTTTTGAGTATTTCTGATTTTTAAATTATTAGTGCCATTGTCTGCACCTTGTTTTGTACCACGATAAAATACTGCGAGACTTGGAGCTGCTGGGGTTCTTTCAGGTCGTGCACAGATATTTTCATACTAAATAATTGATGTTAGTAATGGGCTGTGAATTGCGTCCTGCACCTCAACTCTTATTTCATCATCGTGAACTTTTTTAGGAACTTTCTTTCATGAAAAATTGCCTCAAAGTAATATGAGGAAGTCCGGATATGAGGACGTCCGGAAATAGTGTAATGATTCGATATAGGGTTAATTGAGAGGCAGAGTCCTAAATATCGTTCATTTTTAAGAATTGCTAGAAGCGTTAGCAACATAGAGATGATAAGTGTAACAGTAATAAATTAAAATATATTTTTTACTAGTCCAATAGATAATAATAGAAAAATTTTAAATTGCAAAATTAAATATTTACGTTAATAGTTCATGTAGTAAATTATGAGAATGAATGCATTTTGAAATTCATTATGCATACCCAAACATATAGCAAGTTTATAAAGAAGTTTTATTTTTTAGTTTCATAGGCATTCATAGCATCTTCCACTGTTTCCCTTACTTCAGCTGCTTTCATTTTTTTTTAATTGCCAAGCATCATTGAAGTGATCTAGCATGAATACATTCATTCTTGCTAAAAATTGCTTTTTTTTCCCATGAAGTTCACAACTTGCAACATTGATTTTTGTATAGATTCCCACGTTATTGATTCATCATTGTTTTGTTCTGAAAAAGTAGAGCTGTCAGAATATTCTTCGTCTGAGTGTGGTTCAGCATTTTTTTGCTCTGTGGAAGAAGTTGAAATATCCTCTTCATCTATTCATTCTCTAAGATCTAAGATCATCAGAAGTGAGGGTTTGAAGCTGATCGCCCTCAAGAATAAGTTTAAGTGTCTCATTCAATATTAAAGGTTCTTCCGCAGGCAAAGATTTCGAAGTTTCAAACGATATCACAATCAGTTTCACTTGTATCCCTATTTTCTCCATATAAATTCTTCTGTGCCCGTGAAAGGGTTGTTTGTTTCACAGTGTTCCATGATTCACTCAATAGGAAAACAGCATCCTTGATGTTAAAACATGTCTGAAAATCTATAGGTTCAACGTTTTCTTCCAACATTCTCAGCATGAAGTTATTTAAAATAAATAAGTTTTCTGAAATGAAACGTTTACAATCAAGAAAAGCATTCATATAAACCACAAGAGCATAAGACGAAAACATGTCCGGTAATTAGATTGTCCGGATATCATGTGTCCGGAAATTGTGTTGTCCGAGAAAATAGCTATCTGGAGATGAGGACTTTTACTGTATGTATCATTCGTCTATTCTGAAAGTTGTACGTGTGTTTCAGATACTATGTTCATTCCATTCCAGTCTGGACGTGAACCAGTTCGAGAGTTTCCGTCGGGCGGACATGTACTCACTGGGGTTAGTGTTGTGGGAGGTGCTGCTACGTTGTCTGAGCAACGGCAGAGCAGAGTCCTACTACCCTCCATACGGCGACCGCGTCCCTCACGACCCTTCCTTCGAGGACATGATCCAAATCGTGGTCACGGAGCAGCGGAGGCCTGATCTCCCTCCGAGGTGGACTGCTGATCCGGTGGGTTGGTGTGCTCGCTTTATGCATGCATGTAGTTGCTTTATGCGCTCAGTGCTTGATGCGCTTGGGGCTTGATGCGCTTAGTGTTTGATGCGCTTGGGGCTTGATGCGCTCAGTGTCTGATGCGCTTGGGGCTTGATGCACTCAGTGTCTGATGTGCTCAGGGCTTGATGTGTTCAATGCTTAATTGTGATTGTTTATGTGCTTCATGTGATTGCTTATGGACTGATTTTCTAGTTGGAGGCCATAGCTCGCTGTTCTTGGGAGAGATGTGCTGATAGTGCACTAGCAATTTCTTCGTAAACGCTTTAGCTGGTGTAGCACGGGCTACCCTCGAATTGTGTAAGCTGTGTTAGGATAACCTCAAACGCACCTGGTAGTGATCATATTGGTGCAAAAATTGTTGGAATCTAGTACGTACGTCCATGATAAATTAACCCGGTGATCTTCAATTACCGAAACCCTAGTACGTCGATGACTAGCGTTTTGATAATGTATGAGTGATGCTAAAGTAGCTTGTCAAGTATCATACTTGTGGTATGTGACAAGTTCTTTTATTTGAGTTTTGGCGACTTCTTTTTCCTTTACTTGGCATGATTTACTCCGATTGGTCAAAAACAGCTGATGCATAGATCTTTTGAAATTGATCGGAAACAGTAAATGCTGAAGAGAAAAAAGGTTAAAAATTAAACGCGTTACATTTTCAACGTTATACATTTTGCTTTGAAAAAGTACAAGAAACAGATAAAGAATTAATTTCCTGAGTGTTTTCCTAAACGTTAATGCGGGGAAATTTCCCCGACTGCACCAACTGTTTTCGACCAGAGGGAGTAGTTTTTCATGATATTAATTTTTGTGTTTGCCTCCGGTATGTGTGAAGAACCTTGCATACTATTTATGTAGGGAGGAATTTGGACATTACGATTTTATGTATAATTTTGATTGCTATTTGTGCCCCTAGCTCGCTTGCTTTCATGTTATTCATAACTAATTGCCGTTTTTGCCGCCAGTATGGATACAGGACTGTCCATGTCATCTACGTAGAGGACTGGACATATTATATAGAGGACTGGACATATCCATCATATATAGAAGACTAGGCATATTTTTTATGCAGAGGTCTGGGCATATTTTCTATATGGAGAACTAGGAATATTTTCTAAAACTAATCGAAGTGTTTGCCCTCAGCTTGTATGGGGCGTTGCGGAGATTGCACGCGAGTGCTGGCATGCCAATGCAGTGGTGCGTCTCAGTGCACTCAGGGTCAAGAAAACAGTCCTGAAGCTTGCTGAGAGGCACCACAGCTTGCCTCACGCCTCCCTGCTCAGTGATTGAGCCTCCTTGCTGGCCTGCATTTACTTCGGTTTTTGTAACTATGAATACCTGTAGTGCGTCTGAATCTATTGGATAATATTGGTCTTCGATCTTGCCTCAAAAACTAATGTCTAAACTTGTTCAGTGCCAACAAATGCTCAAGATAAAACTGGTAAGTGGACTTGTGTTCCTATAGGTGCATGAGAAGTACGCAAAATGTGGTTTCTATATGAAATTAAACCATGTTGCAGCATAGCTTCAGGGGTTATCAGTGTAGGAACGGGTGGACCTTAGAGTAGGGGTTTCCTAGCTTTATTTCCTTACAAGCAGCCTGTGGATGGCAGATGTTTGTGCAAGTCCTCAACTTTCCGAGACGCAATCTGGGCTCGAATTATGCTTCGCCTGCCAGGCTACAGGCTGTTGTTTCTCTTGCCACAACTCTAGTTTTGACGTTTAGAAACGTCTCACGACTTCCTTGTGATTCTCTCACGCACGTCTTTGGGATTCATGCATCCCAGTTAGGGAACCCCTGCCTTGCAGATCCACTGAAAGGTGTTGCTTCTGCAACACGGCGGGCTTGATCCGTCGTCCGCCTCTTTGCTCATCGGTGGTGTCTCGTTACACAAATTACGAGGTGTTAGCGGAAAACGTTTTCTCTCTGCTGTTGAAGGTACGTTTTGTCCACTTGTTTATAGGAATAACTTCCAGTTAGAGGGATCAAACTTCTCCTTTTTGAATTTTTGTACTTTTCGTGGGAGGCAACCGCTGTTGTGCTGCATGTGTTGCAGCGTTCACAAATGGGCAATTTCATTGCTAAATGTTTTTAAACTAAATTTAATTTTTTTTAGTATTGTCGATCTTAACTTACCTAAATTGAAATTCGGTTTGTAGAGGCTTTGATTTTTTTTTTCGTTGACTTTTGGGAAAATTGTATTGTAACTGTCATAGATGCTTGTAGTAAGTAAACGAGCGTTGTGATTGGGCACGCTTTTGTAGTTTTGGTGGGGGATTCTCAAACATCTGCGCTTTATGGATAAGATAGTCTTAATGCTTTTGTTGCGATTGTGTGAAATTAATTACGCTTTTCATGTATTCTTTGTGCCTTAAGATTGCATTGTCTAGAAGAATATGGGTTCGTAGTCTCAATACTCAGGTCCGATCGTGTGCTGCATTTATTTTCCGGGTTTTTAAAAAAACTCCTTTAAGTGCTAACGCTCAGTTCGGTGCGAATGCAATCATTGTTAGTTATTTCTGGTGTCGTTCAGTTTCATGGGGTTAAGATCTCCTGAAACATTGTGAAGTAATAAGTTTGATAAATTTGTAAATAGCTGTGAAGTTTTGCAAGACTCCAAGATATTTGTGGAAAATTAAGAATTCTGAAGCCAACGTTGATGTGAACGCGTTTCACTCAACTTCAATGCTATTGACAGTTTCAATGATCTAAAATATCCGAAAAGTACGAAACAAAGTTTGAGGTTATTTGTGCACCAGTAACGGTGTTGGTCTTTGTGATCTGGAGAGGAGCTTCCGTAGATTAGTGGCTCTCCAATGACCACAGTTTTCATATCAAAGCAATGGCCACATAATCTCTAGTTTTACCCATACAAATCCGACTATACTTATCATTTTATCTCTTGTAAGTTTTCTTGAGTATAAATTTCTCAAGTCTCTATCGTGTCATAATCTGTTTAAAGTAGCGTGTTCACATCTGCGTGTTCGGGAAGAATGTACGTTTCTTTTTATACGGCTACAATTTTGTCTCTACTTAATATTAGAAATGGTGTTTGAACAATGCGCGTGTATGTGTGTTTGTGTGATAGACGATATTGAGGAGTTCTAGTGTGAATTTTTGTGTATGTATCATTGGATTTATTTCGAATGTACATGTATTTTTCTCTAGCGCTCTCGGCGTTTAAAATAATGCTAGGTTCTAACATAATGAGGGTGACTTCAATAGTAATAGCCTTCGCATACAATCTGAAATTTGCCAATTATGCAGGCCTTATTATGACCAAATTTTCAAGATAACAGCCGATACTAACGCCAGTATCAATTTGGAACATTTATTTTTCCTTACATTTACTTTGAATAACAGTTAATCAATCACACTCTTGACAAAGATACCATAGTTTGACTGAAACGCTGTGTATTGCTGTAATGAAGACAGAGTAATATTTACTGCATGATCTGAACTTGGCATTTGGGAGAGACTCTGAATAACCGACGTTGTTTCTCTTTAACTATTAGAAATCGCGCTCGTTGTAGAAAACAACTATTAACAATGTCATTGGAATTCATACAGAAAGTTTTTGAGAGTTTTGCTGACATTTTGTGTTGCCACATGCTATAAAGAATTGTTTTTCTAATTGATTTAAAAATTATATTGGTTGAAGATTTTTGACGGAAATTAATTTCAGTCTTCGAATACATTACGAAGGATTTGTTAGTAATATTCCTCTTTAATACTTCTACAGTCCTTTCAAATGAAAATTGAGAAACATTAGAATCACTGAAATCCGAAAAGTATTCGTGAAATTCATATTGTATGCTTACGATGGTTAAGATTGTCTGGTTGTAATATTAGGTTGATTAGTTGTGTGTCGGAGAGTGCCATATCGAGGTGGTAGTGACGGTGTGTTGTGTGGTGATGTTCTTGTGTTGTGTTACTGAATGTTGCCATCAAGTGCCTTATGGGTCGTCCATCATGAACTAATAATAACACTTTCTCCGCTTCTAACGTAATCTCTGCTTACTAGGCTAGGGCTGCTCTTTTATGTGTTTCAGTTTTCAATAATACTCGGTCCAGTCGATTTTTGTGGTAGGGAGCGCGACAGACGGGCTAATACGTCCATATTCTTAGGGAAAATGCTAGTCTTCAGTGTCTCGAGATCATCACCTCGATTAGTGCCATTTATCTGCGTACCATCTGGAACTATTATTTACCTCCTATCAATTGGAGGCACAAAAAGAAATTGATGAAATAATTTTATTTCTACCTTTTTCGAAACCCTCCATGGGTGTTTACCTAGCTGCTCACAGCATGGGTACTTGGACTCTTAGGTTACGGGCTCTGATGCTATCCTTTATTCAAGTGTAATTTTCAATTTTTTCTTTTTTTCGTTTGGTTTGATATTGTAGTCTGACGCACGTGTAGCTGACGCTTTATTGTTGTAGTGCATCATTATGGTTGTTGCTGGTGTTCTACAGGGGGCGGCAACGTAACTTCCTTTCTTTTAAGTGCGTTTTACCTTGAAAAGAAGGAATTTATGTTGCTGTACCTTGTGTATAAGCATGTGTGAAATTCCTTCGTAGTATTTTGTTCTTTTTATTCTACGAATTTTTGGTCTCGTCAGGGGTCGCAGCTTCAATAATTAGACCCCTGAATCATTCTTTGATCAGTCGATTCCTGAACGACGGAAATAGCTCATTAAGAGCTAGCTCAGGGCAGTTCGATCTAACATGTTTCCAGAAACTCACTCATGTTTGATCTATGCCAAGTGCGCTCTGCAGTGCTTTTCTAGATGCTAGCGATATCGTCCAGTTCTAGCGAGTGGAAATGAAACTTTGTTAAATTGAAATAGATTTCACTAAGAACATGGGCTTTTAGCTGTACCAGAGTTGTTCTGTAAAGCTAAATGTTTTACAAGAATAGTCTTTGAGCCTCTCACAAGGTAGATTTTCACGTATTTCTTAGTGTAAGTTGAAACGTGTTCATGTCGATGTCGTGTTTGATCGTACAGTGTAAGTTAGACGCGCGTGTTGTCACTGGATGTCGTGGCCTAGGTTGTCTCTCGTAATAATGTACTGATATTGTCGGTACTTTTTATTTTTACGTAGTTGAATATGGATAACAAGTCGAGTTATTCTCGGCTGGTTTCGATGGTAGTTACACTGGTAGTGGTACACCAGTAGATGTACTGGTAGTGGCGTGCTGAAAAATGAACTGGTAGTGGCATTCCGGTAGTTGTACTGGTAGTGACACACCTCATGTCTTCTGTATAAAGTTTTCTTAATTGACCTGATCTCCTGAATTATAAAATGAGGAAAACTTCGTGTGTTGTTTGAAGCTAACTTTTTGTAGGAGGTAACAGTTGTTTTTAAAAAAAATTGTGATGTTAAGTTATAAATTATATTTTTTATCTCCTGCATTAGATGCTCCATCGCGGCCAAGTTTTACGTCATTCAATTGTATTTCATGCCATCTATTTTTATATTGTATATTTCGTTTTGTGAAGATAACTTTGTGAAGTAGAAAATATAATGAAAAGAACAGTCTCTCTATCACCAGTTCACGCGTGATATTTTATTCTTTATAAAGGCATTACTTGTCATGCTTTGCCGGTACTAGCCTATTTTTTCAACTAGTTCCTTTACATCATTCACTGTATTCGCTCTAAGACTAATTACGGAATCACTGTTTAGATTTAACTGGACTGCACTGCGCATCGTGCACCATTGTGGTGCTGTGTCTGCAGGAATAGAATAGAATATGGCAATAGAAACGAACCGTTTGACCGATTCTTGGGGTTGCTACCCAAGTCCCATGCCATCTAAAGTAAAGGCTACATCAATCACAGGAGCAGTGAGCCCCTCTTAAAAATAAATCTCCGGGAGATATGAAACTGCCACCGGAGCTTTGAATTGAGGTCTTGAGCTGAAACTAGATGGCACACGTGCAATATTAAGTCAAACTTAGAGAAACTGGAAAATATTATATAACCCGAAAGAGTTTCACGATATTCTTATGATAAATAGTCTCGTATTTGTTTACTAAGGAGTTCGAGTACATCTTTGTACAATTTTGAAAATAGATCTGAATATTTAGTGGCAAAAGTTGTTTTATGTTTATCGTACCAACGTTTCGAAAGTCATATCAGGCAATATCATAGACCTTAAGAAAAACTATTGCTTATCTTATTTTATCTTGAAAAAGTTGGATTTCACAAACCTAATAACCTAGTTTTTAAGTTTATGCTTAATTTAGATATGTTTTGTCACATTGCTGCTTTCTTCTGTATTTGTGCCTGGAAACAACATCGTTTCTACGTCGGCGTTAAAATACATTTAAATTTGCATGATTATGTCTAAGGTCTTCAGGGAGAATATTAGACTATGACTTACACAAACTCGCTGTCTTGGGTAATCTTAAAGCTTTGATATTAAAAGTATCGTCGCAACGTTGTCATGAGTTTGTGGGTGAAAATCTTTTATTTTACGGTGCAGCCATGAGTTTTGAGTCTACCTACAGTTTTGAGTTTTATGATTTTTTTTACAGGCGGAAGAATAGTTATTTTACTTTGGAGTTCGTATTTTTTTCATTGGTTAGTTTCGCGCGGTTGAGGACAATCATACAGCACTAATTGGAGCACGTCCTGGCACCATTTACAGTATACATGTAGGCTTTTCAGAAATTCAAGCCCTTTTTGTTTACTATTCTTTTGTTGGAGGGAGATTCGGTTCATTTTTACTCCTCATTTTTGTTCCTTTTGTGTCAGTTTTATACACGGACGTAGCAATTTGTGTGTGGACGGGGAAAAATTTCAACTTTTGCTGCTAGAGGCCATTTTAAATTTTATGATACGGGTTAAAGTTTACGATTTTGGTTGCATGAAAACATTACAATAACTGATGGTAGTTCGCAAGAGTGCTTTTGTGTTTTCTATTTGTTCAATTCTCTCCCTCTTCTTTTTATTTCAGCCTATGTTATATCATATATGATTCATATATTTCATATTATTATTTGGTATCTTATTTCAGCTTGTTTTGGGACTTACTGCTCGTTGGCTAAAGAGATTAGTAAGACTTCTGAGATGTATGCGCGGGCTGATTTTTGGTATATCAACAATCTCTGTTGGTATATCAACAATCAACAATCTGTGCGTCTTTGTTGGTACATCTTACGGAATTGACCTTTCTCACATATACCTCTACGTATGTGAAGCACAACCACCTATACTTTTTTCCAAGACTCAGTTGTGGGCATAACTGTTGTTTCTTTATTCTTTCTCCAACTCTCCTCTTGCACTAGTATGTTAAGTTCGTCATTTTTTCTTAATTTCGTTTGTCCCGGAGGCTCTATAACTTTTTCGCTAGTTGAAACGGACTTTACCATTCAAGACAATATAACTCGATACCCTTGCCCCTTCAATTCTTCGGTCGTCGTCGGCCTTTACCGTGAGAGATAGCTGTTATGCAAGGAAAACTGACGTCAATTCATGAACATAATAATGCTGTGCCTTTGTAGCTATTTTATATTTTTCTGTGTTTTTCATAGTCGTGCTTGTGCCATATATTAGTTTATAGTCGGTTCATTTATCCCGTAACAAAATATTACATGACTTTTTTTAATTGGGAAGCTACATGCACAAAAATTGCGAGGTATGAACACGCTTGGTCTTAGCAGAGCGCGTGGTAGCAATAATATTTTACACAATTCAGTAAATAGTAAAAGAATTTATATCCTTATTAATTAATTAATTCACTTGACATTCGACTGTTTATTCAACCGTTTGGTTATCGTTACTTTCATAACACTGAACTTCGAATTCAGTGTTCCGTTGTGACAAAATCTGTCGCTTATTATTGAATAGAACATATTTGCGATGGATCATTCTTGAACACAATCATTTCCTGACACATCCTCGTATTGCTAGGACGTTGCTTCCATGGGACTTCAATAGTTTCAACCTTTTTTCAAGTTAATTTACGTCCTTTTGAATTTTTTGGCTTTTTAAAGTATCTCATGAATAATTGTACAGGAATGTTTCATGCTTCATGTTCGATAAGAGCGCTTAATAATATCGCTTTGTAAATATAGTTCGATAATTCTGCCGATTTATCATTGCAATGCCCAATACAAAATTTTTCAGTGAACTACGTGTTTTCTTTCCTCTGATCAGTGCTTCTAAACTATGAATGTTGATCAATCTTTCTTTCCCTGTTATTTTTCGTAGTTTTACCTGTTTCATGTTTCTTAATTACGGTTTTGAAGAAGAAAAAGGAGTTACTTGGATTTAGTAATGATCTTGCAGAAGTTTTTAATTTGTTTGCATGCCTGGAGAACTGAGACTTGTTATCCTGGGAGTAAAAATGCCGATAATATTTTGTGTTCTCCATTTGGAGCTTGCCGTATGTGTGCTCGTTGTAACGCGAGTGCAGTGGTTCTTCGGTGGTCAAGAACCAATCTTAATGGTTCGGTGGAGGTCAAGACACATCCGACTCATATGATTCGTGATGACACGCCCCGCTTGGCCATAATTGGCATTCAATGCATTGCATTGAATGCGTATATGAAACTGGTGGGGTTCGGTACCTCCAAAAAAGGTTAAGATCCACTGCTTTAGTGATTGAAATCATGGAAAATTCTTGTAACTTATCAAAACTTGTTGGTAACACATGGGTGTTCTTTGTTCTGTTGACTAATGCTTCATAAACGGTGTTTTTGCATGCTATTCAGTTTCAATTTTGATGGAAGAAGCTCCTGTCGAACATTTTTCCGTTTCTTCTGAATTTAACTAGATTTTGTTCTGCGAAATCTAAAAGAATACAAGTGTGAATTTCTTTTCGGTAATTGGCATATTAAGTAAAACTATATTGAACAAGATTAACTTACACGGCACGGTTCATGATAATTGTGTGATCTAAGTGCCGGAACACTGCCTCGTTGCTGCCTGGTGGAGTATCAGCGTGGTGGAGTATCAGCGTGGTGGGGCGTTGACACCTTAGAGATCAACACCAAGTGTTGTGTGGAGTGTGGCTACCAGTGATAACACTATACTCATAACTGATACATTTCCTCGAAGGTGCATGGTCTTGAAAATTGGATCTCTGCCTCACTGCTGAGATCGCTTTTATTGTGACTGCGGGGGTTAGACTAGGAATATAATAATCATTGTGGTTAAACCAGGAATATTATAATAAAAACAATAATAATAATGTATGATTCAAGTAATCATAATCCAGTACAGTTCTAACTTTACTAGTTTTCTTTTTTCTTTGTTTATATTCCAGAGACGGCTTTACAAAAACAATTTTTTTTCAAATATGTTATTATTGAAGAATATTGTCATCAATCACGTGCATTGAAATACTTCATAATGAGCAGAATTGTAATTTTTCAGGGTATTTGGACATGAAGAACATTTTCGGAAGAACTCCTAGTTCAGTTGTACATGTCCTTTGGAAAGTCGGCATGCGCCATTTTCCGTGAGTGTTTGAGCGCTCTCAGTAAGTCGTTCATGTTGATGGGCCTCAGCCTGGACTTCATCTGGCGGCACCGCCTGTCAGGTCTGACCGTGATGCTCCTCCTGAACGGGCTATTCAACACCGTATTCTCCCTGAAGTGATATTGAGGACAAGTGTCCCATGGAAAACCGGCCCTCATTGTATTATAATGCCGAGCGTCTTCGTTCGTGGTGAACGTTGGATTTCCAATGTCCTCCTCCAGGTCAGAATTATCCATATTGAACAACACGTTTCGTGTTTTTTTTCCGACGTTGTCGTCTTTCTCGTCAAAGGATTCGTCAGATGACCAGTCGTCGCAGTCCAGCTCGTCCAATTCGTCAGCTAGCAGAGTAAGTATGATATCAAATGGGAGTTATCTGTAGATGAAAGAAGACAATTGACTAGAAATTGATTCTTTAGAATTTAACTCACCTATTGACGTATCATCTTTCCTATTTTGCAAATCTCCTTGAGAGCTTCCATCTCTCACAAAGTCTTGTTGACTTAGTTCTTTGAAATGTTGGAACATTTCTTTTGGATCGACAAGCAATTGCTTCTCGTCGGGTAAGTGTTGGGCTAGATCGGGTGGCTCGAGTTCTTTTTCTTGGTCTATGCTTTTCATTTTCTTATAATATTCAACTAGTCTATACGTAGCAGCATGGCGACAAATTTCTTGAAGATCCGAACCGGAGAAACCTTATGTCTGGCTTGCTATCACTTCTAAATCAACATCTTCATGCAGATCGCAGTCTTTGAGAATGATCTTCAGAATATCTTCTCTTTCTTTTTCTTTTGGTAACGGAACTTCGAACTGCAAAGGAAGTCTTCTCAAGATGGCGTCGTCTATTCCGTCTATTCTGTTCGACGCAGCCAGCACCACAACGTGATTCAAGGAGTCGGTGGTTAAGCCATCCCACTACTGAAGGAAAATTGCCTTCAGGGTAGACTCCGTTGCCTAGTCACCGTCACCTCTTTAGCTCAGGAAGGAGTCCACCTCATCTATGAAAATGATACACGGTTCAAGTTTCCTTGCCACTGAAAATAAGGCTGTTGCCATCTTCTCCGTCTCGCCCACCCATTTGTTCTTGATGGTTGAAATGTCGAAATTGATGAAGTTTGCTTCGATTTCGTTGGTCAAGGCTTTGGCGATGAGCGTCTTTCCGCACCCTGGCGGTCCATGAAGTAGAATTCCCTTCGGTGGCATGAGGAGTGGATCTGGACAATGCTGGTACGCGTACTTGATTGGAAATATGACTTATTCTTTAATACTGTTGATGAGTTCTTGAGACCCTGCAACGTTCTCCCATGTCACGTTAAGCAATGAGGGCGGTACGAGTAATTCCAAGACTTGCATTTCGTGAGGAGATAGCATATGGGCATCAAATGGGAGCTGATTGTGGTGTTTGTTGAACGGCATCGGCGTGTCTTACCTTTTCATCAACGCTGGTAGGAAGCTCGTAGCGGCTGTTTCACTTTCTATGTCGTCTGTCTCGCGTTGTTCTTGATGCATTCCGAACATTTTGCTCACGAAAAAACCTACGAAAAGACCGATAATTTTATCAGCGTTCATCAGAATAATACCGATGATGACCGCAACCAAAGCCGTTGCTGTTGCGACGCTGGTACTTGCAATAACTGCACTTTGAAATATAGAGGACCAAATACTTGGTCCTTCTATTTCTTCATCCGTGAATTCGTAAGGTTCTTCTTCCATTTACTGAGGATTTTCGGCATTAGTTAGTTCAAAGAGATTCCACATCTTATTCGTCTGCTACGTTCAGTAGATGCTTCATAAACGTTGAAATAAATTTAACTAGTTAGTATCATGGCTACCATTTGTGCGCACATCTTCATGAGCTTCAACCGAGGTATTTTATCTGAAAAAACTTTAAAGCGAATAGAATTCTTTAAACTATGAGGCGGAAATTTTATGTATTCGTGTCTTTGTCGTTTTCGTCTTTGTGTTTCAAGGGATGAAAGTCTACACATGTTGAGGGAGCGACCGACTGCTGGGTTCGATTCCTTGTGTTGGCTGAACGATTTATTCGTGTAAGTCAGGTATTACGACAGAGTATGGAACGTGGAACTACTGTATGTAAGGACAACGCCTCGGAAGCGAAGGAACTGAAAAACTTTTATTCCTGATAGTAGAGCTTTTTTTGAAGCAGCTATTTTCCTGTGTAGGAAGATCAATATCATTATTATATCATTAGCAAACTTACATGATTGTGTTATCAAAGATAAAAAAGCATAATCAATGGTGATATTTTTTACTGAATTTTTTGTTTTAAAGCTCGTAACTTTTGCCAGCATATCATACACTACAACAGTTGCTCCCATTTAGTCAGACCTTTCTCGTAAATGTTCAAACGCCGCTCATTTCCAGCTCTTTTCGGTGAGATCAACCTACAGGTATCAACTGCTTGCACTGGTTTACTCGTGCCGCATCATCGTGGCGGTTGCTCTTTCTCGCATTCATGCTTCCCGAGCGAAGGCATTGTGGTGAACAATGTCTATTTGGGCTACGCTAAAGATTTATTGGTTTACATACACCCATTTTCAACTTCTTGCAGTTTCCAAGACACATTTTCTCTTGACATACATGTATTCAAGGTCCGCGTACACACATGTATTCAAGGTTTATACCTTACCTTGTACATACATTTTCTTTTCTCCTGCAATAGACATAAACATATTATACCTCTTCTGTCCAAAGTTCGGCTGTCTATTGTAGTTTTGTGAATTAGCATTCAATAGTTGTGCCTCCATGAATTATCGCAGAATTTGTAACTCTTGTTGTAAGAGAGCGTTCAAATTCCTCAGCTTAAGTTAGCCTCAGCTACTTTTCTTTACCTTATTTTTTCTTCAATTATACGATAGTAGGCAGTACATTGAGCTAATATATTGTTTCTATTTTTACTAGTCATTTTTTCCATCTTTCCGAGACACCAGAGCTGGATCTTCCGCTGGCTGTGATGTGCAAAACACAACAATTTGGAGCTCTTTCGTACCGTTTCTATAAACTATGATGTGATATATACAGTATATATATATATAGTAAGATTTATGAGTAAGCGATATATATATATATATACATCTTATATACAGTATATGCGTGTGTACTTACAAAATATGTTTTTTATATATCTTTTCCTAGACAGACAAGGCATTGAATGAGTCAGTATGAGGAAGACAATCATGTCTCAGCAACTCTGCTGGTGTCAAGTGTGCTCAGTTCAGTGATACAGAAATTTTTACACGATGGTTAGGTTAAAATATATATTTAGCGTTTGTTTTGCTGGGGTGATGTATTACTTTTGGCTATTATATTTATTAATCAATGTTCGATTCATTTCAGTTACATGTTTCATTAGTGAGAGCTGCCGGTCGTACAAAAGAGCTGTTTTTCAGTGGTTGCATGCATTATTTTTTCGCTTATCCTTTCCTTCTATTGCATGCGTTGCTCCATTGAAACGCTTCTGTGATGAAATACCCTCAATTCTGAAGTCGTTCTCAAAAATCTCAGTTTACTTATTTTTATTTTCATATTGTGTTGAGAATTGACAGTTTAAAACACAATTCTTTATCATGACCATTTCATATTCTGTATTTTACTTGAATACAAGTTAACAGGAATAATATCGAACGAATTTTCCAGTAGAGCTTAAATTGTTCTTAAATTAATTTTGCAAATTACTTCAAGCTCTTCCAACAATGTTTAGCTTGAAACAATGTTAATAAAATGGAAGGGACAAGAGAATAATTTTCAAGACAGCTGTCTACTTGTATTTTTTTTCTTGCTTCATTTTCTCTGGAGAGCATCTTCTAAGCATACGAATATTTGATGGTAACGCCGTGTTTTCTGCCAGGTTAGCTCAGGAATTATGATTTCCCCGTAACTCGAATGAAAAAGGAATTTTTTCTTTAAGGCTTCCTTTTCTCAATGCCAAAATTAGTGGAAAATATGTCGCTTTGTCGCATGATTATAATGCAAGTCCCAAATCATGTTCCTCTTTTGCTACCTCCTGTCAAGGAACCTGCATTATTCCTGCACAACACGAAACGTACTTTCAAAACGATATTAATTTTTATCATGTGTTTGTTGTAACATTTTCTCTTTTTGCACGACAGTAGCAAGAAATTAAGACAACACGAGCGTTGCGCTAACGAGGAGCTGGCGCGTGACGGAATGCGTAAATTTTACGCATTAATTAGGGTGTGGGATTGTTTCGCCCCGGCTCTGTTAAATTACCTCTTCAAAGACTTCTAAAGCCTTCTTGCTTGAATTTGGTAAGTTCTTTTATGATTCTTCTTAGTTTTCTTTTTTACTCTCAGTTGCTGATGAGACTTTGTTAAGCAATTGAATTCTATATCGACAAGATTTATGAGTAAGCGATGAAAGGGTTTTAGGGTTCTTCTCTCTTGATAGGAAATGCATGGACAGTAGAAAGTTCTAATGCTTGGTGATAAAAATCTTAGATCCGTCCTTCTTAATCTCTGACTGCAGTTCTCAGTGAAAACAATAACTGTCTTGATATTGCTGCCGCTTAGAGCAGGAAGATTATTGGAATTTCAATTATTGGAAGTCTGACGCAAAATCATTAGTACTTCATGCTATGGTTCTTCTTGTTCATGCAACGTGTTTGAATCAAAAAACTTTGTAGATTTTCTCATCACTTGGTGTACGCTAATGTGCTTTAGGAGATACAAAATATTAACTGAATAGTATACCCTATTGAGGTGCCAAATGGGTTAGTATACGTAGACACCAAATTAGAAATCAGTACATGTTTAAATGGATATTTCGTATACTAAATGAAAGTTGCCAGAAAATGGGAACTAATTTTTTCGATAATCATTGTGATGATACGCTTTGATAACATACATTACATATGTACTCGTATGACGAAAAAGAATGTTTTATTTACAAGTGTTTATACCCACCATGCGTGGGCTTCGAATCTCACAAGTAGTCTAAACCTGCTTGAAAGTTTTTGTGTTATATCTATATAATAATTTCTCCTCATATTCCTGTCAGGGTTATCAGTACATAAGTGAGAGACGTAACCTCCGCTGACTTAAGAGTTGTATTGGCTTCCTGAATCCGGCCCACGAGATACTTAAATCTTCATTGCATTTTCCGTAGAGTTTAAGCGTTTTTTTTATTCAGCGATAGTAGTGATCACTTTAGGGAATTTTTCAGTTCCCATGAGGGATTCATAGAGTAAAATTAGAGTTTGCGGCTTATTTAGAGTTGTATTTTAAATTTATTCGCTTCGTGGGTTTGATTGTAAGGTGTAAAAATCAAATCTAGGCCGTACAGCTACAGCAGCATGCGTTGGAATTTCAGAGCCAATAATTTCTGTCGATCCTTCTGATTGAAGTTCTACATTCCTGATTTATTTTATATCTATATTTCCTCGATTACGAAGTCCTGTTCTTAAGGCGTACCTGAAAATTTTCTTTTGGTGAGAAATTTCTTCCATCTGCTATTCTGCAGAGTACGGCAGAATGATGATACATTTTTACGTTTACTAAAAGCAACAGAGAACAGAAAATGTTTGTTTTCGAAATGTACAAGGAATGCTATTTTAATTTTCCATCGTTTACTCCTTCCACACGCATGTTTTTCACACCACTTTGGTTTCATTAAATCTACATGTGTCATAATTGTTTCGAACTCTGTAGATGAAGTGCCTATATCTTTATTACAATATTTAACTTATGCAATATTACATATAAACATCACTCTCATTGCACTTATCCTCACAAGTTCAAAAGCTGTTTCTCCAGGAGATGTTGGTGTGCCGTACCCCTGCAAAAGAATCCCCCGTTTTTGTCGCTCCTCTCCCCCACTTTTTCGAGGTGGGAGAGAACCATAAGGCGCACCTGTAGCCTACCGATTTCCATACATCAAATCGGCGTTCGAACGCGTGTAAACGGCCTGGCTTTGGTTTGGCTGGAGAGTTCTGGTTCTTGAGCTATGATTTATTTTACCAAGATGGTTTTTATTTTTTCCTATGTTTTCCTTGTTTTTATAATACATCAGTGATTTAGTCATGGTTACTCGTAACTTGTTTGACATAGTTTGTTTTATCTTTTTTCTAATGATATTCCTTCACGAATCTCTAGAAACTTGAGTGCAATTTCACATCAAACAGATTGTCGTAATTCACCTTCTTTGTCCAGGATGATCGTCATTCATTTCGATATTTTAAAAAAGATTTAAAATCTTTGTTTGTGCGTTGTTTCAACTCAAGACGAAATTACGAACCCCAGAAAACGCATCGCATCGTGAATTGAGAGATGTGAGAAAGAAAAGAAGGTCCATGCTGTTATCCTGTATTATTGGGGTGATTGATGACGCGGTCAGACAGCTTGAACAAGAAATGTTGCTCGTCTCATAGTGGTGGTATCCAGGCTACAAGCCGATCATCACGAAAAGAGTCCCAATATTTCCGAAACCACAATTTCTGTCTCTTGATTTTAACCCTCCTGCGCTGAGCCGTAACTACGCAGTAAAAAGCGATTCATTCCATCTCTGCATTACTCATCACTGAGACTAGCTAGAGCGGTCTACTCAACGTCATTCGACAGAGCACGGTGAGTACTCCTAGAAGTAGGTTAGTGTACATTGATATTGCATGTATTTACCGTGTAATGAGTCCTATGCTGTTGAACGAGCGTCCGCAAATGAGGACATCCGGAATTTCTTACTCACTATACAGGGCATCCACAAGAAATGGATACATCAGTATCGTTAAAACCGATGTATTCATTTTTCTTGAAATGTATTATGCCTTTCAATGCTTATTTTTGTATTTTTGACTCACTATAGGTTCTTCGATGCTTTTCCCTGTTCTTCTGACACACTGTCTTTCGACGTTTTTCTTCGTATTTCTTCCTGACTCTATCAATGTTTATCTTCGTATTGCTTGCTCACTGCGTATTTTTCGATTCATATAAGTTTGGCCCCTGGAGCTTGTTGTTATGTATTGTAATTCAAGTCACAAACTTTTTATGTATTAATCGTGCTCGAAGTGATGTCTACCTATCTGTGTCATTGACTGCTAACTGACGACCAATGTTGTTCTTTTTTTAAGGTATAAATGACATTCCGATGACCGGACCAAATAGTTCGAAGCAATGTTCATTTTTAATTTTTCCGTCATGAACTAAACTTTAAACCAAGGCTTCATTTAAACGACTTCGTTCATAAAACAGGCCACAGCTAAGGGTTTAAGAACTGTTAAAATGTGACACGTATGTTTTCTTGTACAGAATTATGTTCAAAAATAAACTTCATACATCATGTATAGATCATAAACAAACCATCCGTATACATGCTAAATTAAATGCACACATCATCACTCATACTAAACGAAAAATATAATTTATAATCATGCTATATCTTTCGTACAAAATTATAATTAGAAATCGAATTCACACACAACTACTTATGATTCATGATGCATGAAAGTGTGTATGTATTTCCTAAGTTTATGAAGATCTACAGAGATTGCAGTAAGCGAAAATGGTTATTTGGTCGAAAAATACAGTATATTTAAGTTTATGCATGCTAGTAAATATCCAGGGTATATTTTCAAGACGTTACATGCTTTGTAAAGAGGACGACCTTCACACAGACCACTAAGGACACTGACCTTTTGCTCTCTCATTCTCATTTTCAGGGCTCACTCTCAAGTCAAGGCTGCTTTCATGCAACACGCTTTGAAAAAAGTACGTCTGGCGAGCAGTACGTCTGGCAAGCAGTACGTCTGGCAAGCAGTACGTCTGGCAAGCAGTACGTCTGGCAAGCAGTACGTCTGGCAAGCAGTACGTCTGGCAAGCAGTACGTCTGGCAAGCAGTACGTCTGGCAAGCAGTACGTCTGGCAAGCAGTATATCTGGTAAGTACTACGTCTCTGATTTTTTGCTAGCTAATCCAAAACTTTTCTTCGTAAAAAGTAGGGTCACGTAAACTAAAAACTGATTCGTTTTAAACTGTGTAATACGGAAATAATTGATCTAATGTGCTTTCTAATGTATTTCCAATCATTTTGAGTGCATATAACGGACAATGATATTTTATGTAATTATTGAAAAAAACGTAAGGCTATATCCTGATGATATTTTTTCATCAAAAATCAAAATTGCACGAAACTCGATAAAACTCCGTCTGCATGCATATATTCGAGCGTAGATCACGAAAAACACGTCAGTTTTTGTGCAACTGTCTCTGATTTCATGCTAGCAAATCCAAAACTTTTGTTGGTAAAAAGTACTCGCAGGTGAATTGAAAAATGTTGCGCTGAAAACCATTTTTAACGGAAACTCTTGGCCTAATGTGTTTCCTAATGCAATGTTAATCGTTTTGAGTACATATAAGTGACAGTGATTATTTATGTAATTTTTGGAAAAAACGTAAGACTTTTTTTCACATAAAATCGAAATTGCACGAAACTCCGTCTATTTGCAAATATTCGAGCATAGACCACAAAAAATATCAGTTTTTGCACAACTTTGTGATTTGATGTACGAGTAGTCTGTGCAGTTACTTCCACCCACCTAGCTTCAAACTTTCCCCCAGGGGGAAATTTCCCTTGTTTGTGGCTCACTACTACGAAGTGTTAGCTAATACACGTGTAGGTATCTGCTGTAGATTCAGTTTTATATTGACAGCGCAGAGTGATCAATTGGTAATAATACAGTAGATACAATAGCACGATTTGACGTGGGACCCATGTTATTCCGGAATTTAATTTAAACAAATATTTCTCTCCGTGCCTACCTAGTTTCATGCAGCACAATATTGAACATTTTTTTACAGCAGCCCTAGGATCTATTTTTGCTTTGGTTATCAGAAAGAAATGGTGTAGCACTTCATTAGCCCTGATAAGTGCATCACTGACACAGTGGTGTGTGGGTGTTCTATGTTCAGCCCCAACCAACGTCCTTCTTCTCCAGCTTGCGATGTCTGCTGAACACCGGCGTTAGTTTTTATGGTCCATTAATTTGCTGAATAATATTCTTTATGAGACTTTGCGTGCGCATGATGAGCACACACTCGCCGCCTTGCCTGGCAATAATGTTATCGCTATTATGAAGACAGGGTGGTATGCATGATACGAGCTGGAATAGAAAAATATCAAAACCACGCCAACGTTATGGCGTGTACTTTGTTCTTGAAGTTAGTTTCAAGCGAAATTTACTGGTGTAGGCAATGAGGTATTATTTTCTTGTGGTTGTGTCTTTTTCCGGCGCAATTTCGACGAAATTTCAAAATGACAGCAGTTAATTGAATGTTAAACCGGAGTTTGCATATTTTTGCTTTTAGTGTATCTTCATCTTCCTTTTATTAATTTTTTACCATGCCCTGGGAGAATTTTTCGAAGCCGTAATTATCTTTTTTCTTGAGTGGGTGTTCTTTTTGCTAAGTGAAGCAATTTTTAAATCCTTTGTAAACCATCATTTTTAGTTCAGACCATCACATGCATTATTATGGCCTTGAAAGCAAAAATGTGGTATCGTTCAAAATTTTATCATGGTTATGAAACGAATTACGGAACTACATGAATTTCATGTACTACTATGCGCACATTAACGACATACACTAATTTTATGCACCACAATGCATTAATTATAGACGGATAATTTTTATCTTCGACTACTATACCGGGTGTCCATAAAGTCTCTTATAAAAGTCTCCCATAAAGTCTCAACAGTATCTCTTTCACAAACAGGATCCCTGAAACACACAAATAAAAAATATGATGAAAACTTTAACAAACAAATACAATAAAACAAATCTGAATAAAATATTTTATTAATTGCATTTATAATAAATTTTTGAAGTGGTAAAGAGACCTTATAGACACCCTGTATGTTGAAAGCGACATAAATACGACGGTTTTTGATACTTCATCTGTCTAATTCATTCTTCAGATTTTTTCCTCATTGATGTGCTTCTTGGTTCTATTAAAACACTTATTGAACGGTTAATTCTGCTAGACTTCTATTTATAATGATAATAATTTGCTTGTCAATCAACAGGAAACAGATTTTTTTGTATGCATCTAAATTTCGCTTCGTAGTTTTGCTTGAGGAATTTGGAGTACAGTCATACGGACTCCCATTTAACTGCAGCTTTCTGTTCCAGTACCAGCAATCAAAGTCACGTTAGTACTTGTAAGAAGTAGTCAAAACCTCAAAATGTTGCATAAAACTTTTACTTCTGCTATGAAACAATTAATTGTTCCTCTTGTCGTTGTGACAGGCTTTCTCTCTGCAGCCACCGCGGTGAGAGCTCTGCTGGACGCAGTAAGCCACTTCTTCATTTAGATACAAGCATCTGAACAAGTAAGTAATTTTCTTTAGTATGCAAGCTTAAAATATGGTCTTTTCCACCCTTACAAGCATTGGGATTTAGGTGTTAGTAATCATTCTTGCTAAAAATGTTTAAGAAAAATTTTTATGAGCCGTTCAGTAATTTTCAAAATTTGAATGGAGAAATGGATAAGGAAATACGCTTGTACGTCCACCATGTTTATTAGGATGCGTATATTGAAACCCCAACCTCAGTACATGCTGCACACATATTTTAGTTAATTCAATAGTAAGCATACGTACCTCTCACGCATGCCATATAAAATGAGTAATGGGAATTTGGTAGCTAGAATTCATGACATAACTTGCATTTTTACAACGAATGTGTTTTACGATTGATGAACGCGTGTATTTTTGAGCAAATTATTGGTATCGGTGCATTATTATATGTGGCACGCAAAATAAGATATCAACTAGTCTCCACAAATTTCAAAAGCTTTATTTTTTTCAAAGTAAAAATATTCGCAAGACTTAATGAAACCGTTTTGGCTATCTTAACATGCACAATAATGCTTTGACACTTGAGTTCTTATAGTATAATAAACGAGTATACGGGTGTACAGTGTTACGAAATATAGCCTTAATTACTATTCTATGTACATTGATTACTCCATGAGTTGTCCATCAGCCTGTCTTGAAGATTAGAATCCCTGAGCTGCTGAAGAACTTATTTCTTCTCCAGGTTACCTTCCCTTGAAGACTTTGTGTTCCTCAGACGTGTCTTGAGCTACCCACGTGAGATTCAGTAGTAAGAATTGCGAGAATCTGTTGCGGGTTTAATTTAAGGGGGCTTTAATCTTTTGTTTTCCCCTACTGTCTGCGCCTTTTTTCAATTTGTTTTTTGAATTTATCTTCGTGAACGTTCTTTCGAGGTATAAGGTATGTTTTTAACCGGGCGCGTCATTATGATACTATATATGTATTTACATTGGTTAAATATGTACAGGTTTCAAAACTGAGTATTCAACAATTTCAAATAATTAAAATTATTTTATTTGAAATGACCCAATGTTATGGAAAACTCCAGGTCTCATTCTTACTCAAGTGAATAGCGCTCAATTGAAATGCTGATAGAATCCATAAGAAAAATTCGACCACAAAATCATTAAGATATTTTCAATGCATAACAATCTTCTTTTCTTCCGAATTTCATGTCGTTAAATTTTGATGCCTAGATGTTTAATTTCTATTTTACTGCATTCAGAGCGTGTCTTGAGTATCGATGAGGTCAATAAACATTTCTTTCCTACATTTGCATTGAATATTTCATGACTAAAATTGTCAATGAAATATCCTATCTGAAATTAATGCAACATTCGGCTACAATGTTCAATTATGAATACTGATAGTAGAGCATTCTCTGTACGCATAGGGATATTTTAATGTTTGAATGATGACAGTTTGATAATCAATTCTATTGCAAGTAGGATATGTGGAAATTTCAAAACTTTGTAGTCGCCTTGTGAATGAAAGCATAGAAATTGCAGTTTTACAAACGTTTATAGTTAATTCTTTAGAATTCCAAAATTAAAGGCTTTAGAAAGATAAAAGATTATGTATAAATATCTTGGTGGCACAGTTCGTGGGTCGCGTAAACTTTGTGGCAAAACTTGTGGCGGTCAGAAATGAATAATGGGGAATTTCTCTCCTATGAATAAGTCTACCTCTTCTCCAGTAATAGTTACCTAGATGGGGGAATAATAAGCCTAGTATGTGCAAATATATACAGAAAAGTACTACACATAATACACAACTATTGGAAAATTAACGAAGGTCCTTGTATTATATATAACTCGTACATGCCACATCCTACCTGACCCTACTTGACTGTCATTATCATAATTTTAAAGCATCAATTAAATTTTAATCAAAAATTAAATTGCACGTAAAAATAATGGCCCACTGCTTTTTGACCTGAGACTTTGAAGTAAAAATGAGGTAGCTATTCCAAATTCTATGTACAACTATAGCTCGTAAACTCTATGAGACATAATTATGTACACGTCCAGTTACCTATCTGTACTTTTCTAAATACGATTATTACCTGCATTTGACGTCCATCACTTGATGCATTAAGCAAATTTCCAGGCCTGGAGCTCGGCTGCAAGAATAGATGAATGGATGCCGGGAATTCAACCGACGCTGCCTTTGCGCACGTTCTCAACCGTATTGGTATGTTGCACGAGTTTTTCTGTTGCATTTTGCATTCTTGAGGATTATATACAACTTCTTCACCCTGTATTTTCGCCCTGATTTAGAAAAATGACAGTACACAACACGCAGTGTATACAGCACGTACTGTACACAACACGCAGTGTATACAGCACATACTGTACACAACACGCAGTGTATGCAGCACATACTGTACACAACACGCAGTGTATGCAGCACATACTGTACACAACACGCAGTGTATGCAGCACATACTGTACACAACACACAGTGTATGCAGCACATACTGTATACAGCATCTACTGTGTTAAGCGAGTAAATGCATTTCCTTGAACAGGATCAATACACCCAACACCTAACACGTTTTCAAACGGCCAACAAATTGTTGTTGTATACATTTTTTGCTTAAGCGTTTAAATTTTCTTCTAAATACTGATCATAAATATGTACAAACAATTTGCAGCAACAGTGGCAAACGCTTACTCAAAAATACCAACAATTGTTTTGCCCAAGCTATATCTCATTTTTAAAACCTTGTGAAAACAAGACCTAATGCATTTTTAACTTCCCCACTCATAAACCAATTATAGAATTTTAGGGTCACCGGGGTCTTGTGATGGTACTTTCAGAGAATCAGGGGTGCTGCAGCAGCGATGTGCCTACACAGCAGCTGTAGTGTAATGCTAGAAAGAACCTCAGAGATAATACCTGCGTCTGCTACACAGTAAACCATAACTATGCCATGAAGGAAAAACTGTCTACGTGGAAGACAGAAATTCTAATACCAGTTTCGTGGAACTTAACCCAAAATTTTGCAGATCGGTACAGGATCATAAACCGCTTTTATGTCGTATGAAATGGAATTGGAATAACGGTTGTTCTTCAACTATATGACTCTACTTAATGATATAAAATTCTTAGCCTGTAAAGAACCTTTGTAGAACTAAATTTTCTAATAAATATCTCACGATATGTGTCCTGTTAAATCAAGAGCAACCTCCCCCTTGATTTTTAAAGGAAAATTCCATAAAGTATAACATTCTCTTTAAACCTTCAATGATAGTAACAAGTGTTAGATTACTTAGCGCTCTATAACCTACAATGCAGTTATAAAATAATTGACTCACCGGCTAGACTTCGAATAAGAACAGATATCATGTCTTGGACTCTACAAAACAAAATGATTATAAACTGTACATCTCGGCCGTACATCTCGCTTGTTAAACATGCTGTTAGCATGAGCTCAGTAGTATTTGCTATACATCTCGCTTGTTAAACATGCTGTTAGCATGAGCTCAGAAGTAATGTTTGTACATCTCGCTTGTTAAACATGCTGTTAGTATGAGCTCAGTAGTATTTGCTATACATCTCGCTTGTTAAACATGCTGTTAGTATGAGCTCAGAAGTAATGCTTGTATATCTCGCTTGTTACACATTCAGTTAACCACTTTTACTCATTCATTATATGTTTGCAACACAATTCACCAGAAGCAGGAGCTGAGAAGAGCTAACAAGATTGAACCTAGCAGTGTAGAACAGAAGTTACACGTTCATCTCGACATGGCGGTCAGCGGTGGCTGGGTGACGGCAGTCATGTACAGCTGACTCAGCCATGTGGCTGTACAGAGCACAGCAGCCACTCGTGGCAACCGCAACGATGATCCTGTTCAAAAATTCACAGGTATTAATCAAATTGACAATCAAAAATAACTGCTATAATCATTCATGCTACTGAAAAAACTTCTCGTAGTGTGAAAGGAACAATTTAGTTTCATGTGGTCACGACTGAGAGATCTTCAGGATCTTCCTGTTAATTTTCTACTTTTTGTTCTAGGTGACCGTACTAGATCGATGTAGATTTAAATCTCCCCATGTTTAGAACATGATGTAATCAAAACTTCTGAGGCATAAATAAATATTGGCGCACATATGTGCATTTGCTACTAAGCTGCAGATCTTGCTTTAGTAGAACTCAATTCAGAACGTGTACCGAGCACAGCTTGTGCGGAGAACTGTTTCATCCGTTTCTGTTGTATGGTCCTTATTTTCACACTTTTCTTGTCCATATGTTACCTCCATTTCTGGTTGAAAGTTGATGGAAAATACTAAGTTATTAATACCAGTTATTCTATTATTCCTAGAAGGGAGCGAAGGAGGGGCAGAGGGAGCACCCAGGCCAGAATCTCGTCGTGGTGTAGGGTTCGGTCAGGCAAGACTCGCTTGCTCGTCAGATACAAGAGACCGCTGCTCTAATGTAGCTTCTTATATCTTGATGCTACGCATCACAACGATCATCCTCCGTTACATAGAGGTAAGATTTTTTTGAAGGATCTATTTGG
>VCRD01001372.1:133367-143646 GCA_006783055.1 Trinorchestia longiramus
GGAGAATATTCTGCAGGAATTTAGTGAGGAGTATCAGACTTCAAAGAGAATGGGAGTTCCAAGGCCAGTGTGCACGCACGCATTTTATGGAGCTTTGCGAGGTATCCATTAGAAGCATCTCTGCTGAGACCACGCTGCTGTATGTAAGAGGGATGTCATCCTTAAGCTTCTCCTTTTAACGGATGAGCGGGAAAATTGTGTACTAAGTGAAGGAGATGTGGTTGCATTCGTGAGGGATACATGCGATAAAACTTCCGTGAAAACTCAAACTTGAAATACAACAGCGTGTGCTCTTGAGATGGTCCGAATGTGGAACTTTCGACTCCTGTGGATGCGGATTTTGAATTCCAATATCCAATGAATGCAGATGTCCTGTCTTTTTATATTGAGATATGGAAAATGAGTTTCAGTCACAGATAACTAATTAAAATAATGATAATGGTAGATGGAATAATTTCTTCAATGGAAGCAAGTAATGAATGAAGTAGTTTAGTAATTTAGTGAGTTCATAAACGAAATTATGTATGGAAAATTATTGTAAAAATAGCTTAAATTTAAAATTAATAGTATCGAGTAAGGGTAAATCGTCTAGCACTATCATTTCAGCAATTTTTGCATCCAGTAATTTTGTTTTAACATAATTTTTGTCACATGATTTACTTTGCTCAAAACAGGTTACAAATGTCCGATCTTTGCTTACTTCCTTACTTGTTGACGAAGTCTGTGATTGCACACTATTTTTTTTCCTTCGCAGAACTTTCTTCTGTTTCTCTTAATAGCTTGAACTCATTAGGAAACATAAATTTCGAGTGGTTACGTTATGATGCTTTTCTTCTACCTTTACAGGAATAGTTTGTGCTACAATCGTTCCATTTTGCCCCATCGTTAGCAACATTTTTAAGATATTCCACACTACGTTTGTTTTAAGAGCCATTAGAACTGTAAAATTGCAAATATTAATTTAAACCGTATAATTAGCAATGCACTTTTAATAGTTTGATGATAGTAAATCAAGCAAGTAGGCATATTAACGAGTAGCACAAATAGCTAGTATACTGTCACTGAATAATTTGCACTCCGAAAAGAAACGTGCGCACTAGACATCGCAGCAACAGTTGACCACTGCCTATCATGATAAACATCCTTAAATATTAAATCACATAGAGTAATCAGCACTGCAAAAATAAGCTAACAACACAACTGCTAAATCAATACTATACGGAATGAGTCAAATAATAATTTACTTCATTACACAACTTATCCCTTGTTTTAATTAGTAAACGAAAAATGAATAAGTGCATCTAAAACACCTGAATCACAGCGCTTGTACGCAGGACCACATCTAATGTGACACTAAAAACTGACAACACACCTTCCGAGAGCATTACATGTTCACTCTCGTGTCCCCGTCTGTCCCTTGCACAAGCACATGTCAGTTCTCAACTTTATCCTATGCATCATACAAACACGACACAAAGTATTTATTAAACAAAGTTTAGTGGATTGGTATCCAATTGTTTACAAAATGAAAGGAAACGTGACCTTTTTACTATATTAATGTATGATTTAGGACATCCACATGACCCGCATTAAAATGTGCGGATGCGGATCTGAAAATTCATGCAGATGCGGATATCTGTACCACCTTTAGTGAGTACCTACGCTACTTGACTTAGATCCTACGTCCTGGCTTCCTCGTTGACATATCAAAGTAAATGTTTAGCAGAAGATAAGGGAAAAAAGTCGGAGTTAACTAGGCGTACGATCTCTTCCTATTCCTGAAACCCTTATTTTCTAGAGGGTGACTTTGACAGCCTCTTCCTTCAAGATTTGTAAGAACAAATCCTGTTACATATCTTCTGTTTTACAATTATTGCTTTATGGAAGAATTACTTGTGACAACGAACGTTTGGTGTGCCTTCACACAGCCTACACAAATAAACTGGGTTGTCATTCAATTTGATGTTTAAGAATAAGACTTTCACTTGCGCTGAGTTCGTCAGTTCAGAGTCACCCATTCCATCAGGAGCAAACTCCAGCGAGCGCACATTCCTGTTTCTTTGTTGATAATTTCGATGGGAAAAATGGCCTCCCGCTACTCGTCGTATTGGCGAAAGTTCGTCTTCAACGGCAGGACGAATATTGGCGTGCGTGCTCCGCAGACTTTTTCTCAAAGTTACATAACAATGAAGGCTAAAAGTTTCATGTGGGTATTTTTGGCTAAAAATCTGACGAAAATTGCCTTGACTTACAGCGTCTTGCCATGAGGCATAGCTGAAGCCACATTATTTATAAAAATAATTGGGCGGAGGATATCCTAATGGTAGTCTAGTAAAGTGCATCCAAAATCCGCATCCGCACATTTTAATGCGGATGTAATGTGGATGTCCTAAATCATACATTAATATAGTAAAAAGGTCACATTTCCTTTCATTTTGTAGACAATTGGAAACCAATCCATGAAACTTTATAAGTCTAATAAATACTTTGAGTCGCGTTTGTATGATGCATAGGATAAAGTTGAGAACTGACATGTGCTTGTGCAAGGGACAGACGGGACACAACGAGAGTGAACATGTAATGCTCTCTGAAGGTGTATTGTCAGTTTTCACAGTGTCACATAAGTTGTGATCCTGCGTACAAGCACTGTGATTCAGGTGTTTCTGGATCTTCGCCTTTCAAGTGAATGTAACAAGCCTGGATATAATATTATATAGTGAAGGCAAATTGCGTGGGTTTATTACAATAAATGCGGGCTAAACGGCTGGCGATATTTTAACAATTAATTATGGGATCCCTACAACTATGTTCAATGATCAAAATATTTTCATATTGGCTGAAAAAAAATGAAAACTTACATTGGGTTGCTGAACGAGTTAAATAATTCTTTGAATGAAAGTAATGAAAAAAGTTTCTTGGTTCAAGTTTCAAATGAATCTTAGTGCTTAGGTACAACTGCTTTACCGCTTGATTTTCAGAAATATATTATGCTCTGTGTCATGTAATTAATGCGTACCACAAATCATATATTAATTTGTACTGGTGCTCGTGCGTAATTGGTGTACGACGACATGGGACTTGCGTAGCAGTCAATGATTGAACCTCTTTTTGCATTATTGTATTATTTGTATCATATATAAACCGTCAGGTCAGAAAACTGGGAACAAGCGTACTATTACTTATGTTCTCAGCAATACAGCGTTTCAGATCACTCAGGCACAAGCAGTACCCATCCATGTGATAAAAATGACAGGCAGCAGAAAGTAAACACTGAAGTGCAATGCACAATCCATTCTTACCGACATTGTAACGGACGCAGAACAAAGAGAATTTGTTTGCGTTTATCCGATTTGTAGCGTGCTGTGATCTTGTCAAAGAAAAGCATCTCTGCCATCACTGTAAATCAAACAAGGATATTTTTGGTTTTACAGCGCCAGTGAACTAACAAGTTTTCTTCGCACCAGAAAATTATATTACAATATGGGAATGTAATTGTCTTAATTGTATTTCACACTGAAGGTGTGAACGCATTCAAGCGAAAAACTTGAGTGAAATTTAAAATGAAAATGTAGTTACTTAGAAAATGTTGACGTTTTGTTTAATAAGTTACGCATACTAATTGATCAACATACTTAAGAGAAACTAAAAATGTATCATTTAAATTTGCCTCCAGGCCTGAAACGCTGTTTTGACAAAAATAAATTCAAGGATTTGTTTCTTATCTTGAAAACAAAGTATCTTCTAATCCCAAATCTACTTTTATCATAGACTAAGGAAAGTGAAGACTTCCGATGCGTTATTTTGCTTCAAAGTTCGTCAATTAAGCACAGCCACAGGCGAACCGTCATTAACTTTATATACTGCGCCATGCTTCGTCTTTTTTCGCTAGCTCCTAATGAAACACTAGGTCTAGAAGTATGAGCTCTGAAATACGAAGCAGAAATATGCCCTAACCCTCAACAGCAGGCCTAACTTCTATAAGCCGAACGTGCTGAAAAGAATTGGCAAATAATTGCTAAAAACGAATAACTCACACCAGATACCGCGCAAGTGTGAATAGTGTTATAAGGGAATCATACCGGACCAAATTTACATCAGGAAAGTTGATTTTCGTTGTCTGCAATCGTTGCCTGAATTCTATACATAAACAAGAAGTGCGACATACATACTGTCTTCAAAATATTCCTGAATGTATCATATGACACTTTTGCGCTCGAGACGTAGACTTGTAGACAATTACTTGTAGACAATTACTTTTGTAGACAATTTACTTGTAGGCCAATCAAATCTGTATTCAGCCGTACGAAATTTATTCCTACGATGAAAAATTCTATATCGATTATAAAATTACGGTTCACTGGGTTTCCAAAATTAAAACCCACATCTATCGTTGTAAACCCGTTTCTGATTTAGTCAATTTTATATCTTTTAGGTTGGTGGCAGTCTGTATTTCATTCCGACCGCAGATTTAAAAACATCACAAAAGATATTTCAGTAACGCAAATTCGAAAATATTTACGCAGAACCAATAAATATTGCGACCACACATTTTATTGAGGTTTTTCTTTGCGATATCTGCACAAAAATAATGGTTGACCAAACAAGGCAGCTGGTTTGGCGGGAGAAAGAAGAAACCTCAAGAGTTTCTGCATAAGTTCTTTGCGAAAGCCTAAGGCTTGAGGAAATGATCGACGGTGCTGTAAGCGGGCAGGATTGCAGCCACGGATTCTCAATGCTTCCAGAAAATCTTTGCGCAAAAATTTGATTGAATTGTACAGAAAATGTACTTTTTCCTGGTCATACGTTTTGTTATGTAATACAATGTAGAAAATTCTGATGGTATATAATGTCTATGTATACATACAAATGGAATGATTGCTTTTAGAAAAGCTGAATTTTGGAAGACGTCAGATTTCTTGCAATCTATTTACCGATACTTTATTATAAGTAATATTAGACTATTTTATGAACATCACTTTAATTTTGCGTACCAGAGCCCTTGTTTATATGTAGTAATATTGATAATACAATTCACAAGACCCTCCGCTAAATAATATTTCTATTTTCATTTTAGTTTCTGCTTTAACAAGTCAGTTTTTCTTTGAATTCGCGTAAAATTCTTTCAGACAAAGTCTCTAAAAGAAAAGTGTTTCTATTGAAGCCTGTTAGCGCGCTGACCATTTGCCATCGTTATAGCCGTCCCAGGACGAACTGCTACCGCAGTTAAATAATAAAGGTTTCTCTCAATATATCTCTTTGGATCAAAATAGCGAACTTTCTGTTTAGGGATACATGTAAGTCACATGCGTATAAAATTATTTATACCACAAGCCCTAAAATTATTTGTACTACGATACGCTTTGAAACATATGCGCAAAATATAGGCAGCAGTAAAATATAGCATCACCTCGTGGATATTCGACCTCTACAGAATTAGAAGCTTGAGCTCAGTAATTTTGCAGCGTTCGTGGATTTCAACATAGTTGAATAATTCAAATCTGACATATCTTCTCGGGACTAGAATTAGCCATTATTTCGTCAGTGCTGTTGCCATAACGATGCGATAAAATGGTTCTTTTGAACAACTAAGACAAGCATGCATTACTTCGAAATTAATTTTTCTCACCTGCACTGCTGCCGAAAAGAGAGAAGATGTCATGAGGTCTATGTTCCCCATCGCTTCCCCGACTTCCAAAAGTGCTCACGCTGCCGGACTGGTGTCTTGGGGTGTGTGAGCTGCTCCCCAGCATCCCTCCGTACTCCCCATGGCTGCTTCCACTCTCGTAGTCTGGAGGGGAATACGCCTCCCCATACGACTCCTCCTTACGGGGACTGAAAACTTCCACGTCGCTTCCACCAAATTCTGCAGTAAAGATCAGACAATTTTTAGACACACATCAAGCGCTTTTCAATGAGCAAAAGTTGCGAGATTGTAACGAGTGTTGGGTAAGCTGCAAGGTTTTCTACGTCACAGCGACTTTTCAGGAATGCTTCGTAGTTGTTAAGGTTAAAGTACGAATAGGAAGTAATTCATATGTGTGTGGTTACCGTTAAAAGACTACTCGAAAAAGAGCATTTAAGAAAGGGTGTTATCAAAATGTAGTTAGTTTCTTTTTCCTGGGAGGTACTTCATACTTTCTAGCGAGTGTTGTATTTAAAACGAGAAATATATTCGTGTACATTGATTGGATTGCGTATTATTATACTAGAAGTATTACTTTCGTTTATATTTTACAACGCTTAGGTATTTGCTTAGGAGAAGGTTGTCGTGCTTTTGATTCTGCAAATGAGTGGCTTGAAGTTACTCTTGCATTAGGTTAATTCCTGCACATCTGGTGATGCACAAACACCTCGTCTTTCTCTCAGTGACAGCACGCCAGTGAGGCGGGCAGAGTGGCATGTGGAAGTACACGGAGATAGTTCTATACTCAAAAAAAGTAGAAACAGTTTGTAGTTCATACATGCAAGAAAAATCTACACGTATTAAACATTACGTTCTACTCAAGACTTTGACCGTGGCTGTGCAGCGACGTGTTCAAGCCTGTCAAGCGTAATACATAACCTGTGAAACCTGATTTTTTGTTGCTGTGATTCGTCTAATTACACAATTTAACATTCTTTTGCGTTTTTATTTTCATTTTTTTCTAAATTAGATCGAGGATAGATACAAAAATGTGCATTACTAACTTAATACAATACTTTTTAATATATATGTTTTAGACCATGTACAGTACATGACGCATGTCGCAGTTTGGACCAAGTCTCTGCGTACCAGATATGGCGAATGTTGCAGTCAAAATGGTAATGCATGCTCAATATTTGTGCTTATGCAAAAGCTATGTTTGATGAGTCTCATCAATCTGCCTAGCGTACGCTGAACAACATTCGTGTCAGATCGCTCCTCCTAATCGCTCTTTTTTCATGAGTAGAACTTCTCGTCTGAGCAGGATTCGTCAATATTTAGATTAGGATGGTTTAAATTTCTACACAGCATGTAGTGAAGTCTATCTTCTCTCTTACCGAATATTATAAGAGAATACCATAAGCAGACATTAACGTCACTAGGGTTACAAGCACTCTATGATGAAACAAGGAGTTTTAAATATTTCATTTTAATCTTCGAGTAACGATCAATCAGCAAGAATTATCAGCTGCTGAAAATTATGTTATAATGTCCCATTAGAACGGTCCTCCAATGGGATGGACGTCGTCTGCTTCTCTCACAGAGAACACCTAAACATCCTACAACACCTAAATCTACCTACTGAAGTCACCGTCACTTATTATAACAAATCTCACCTTGTGAATCTGCACCCCTGATGTAATCTTCTCTCTCTGGCTCCGTCACCTGCACCTTGAGTTCTATAGATACACACATCAGATAAAATCTTCTCTTAAATACTGAAAAATTAAATTGAAATTTAGAGATAGCAGTATAGAATAAGTTGACAATACTAAAATATTTAGATATGTACTCGTATATCCATTTCACGCGTAGCAAAACTGTGAAGATCTGTTAATATTATTTCTAAAATGAACAGGAAAGTTTTCTAAATACAATTCTAAAGATCCTCAGTAGCGCACACATGCTTTTCTAACAACACGAGAACGACTTTTCATAGAAATGACTCAGAAAGCAGTATTTTCTGGTGAGAAAAATGCTACACAGGGGCAAGTAACTCTCTCAAGCATAATTTCCACCCTGAAAGCTGCTCAAAATTTCAAAATCTTGCAACTGATTGATGTGAGCAAACCTATTTCTTTATACTAAATTTGAAAAATAAAATAAAAGATGACTGTCATTTTCAGCGAGAAATTTTCTGGTTAGACTTGTTATAAAACCGTTTTACTGAGAGTAAGAAGCATAGTTGAATATTTCATAAGAAAAAACATATTTGTAAACGTCCTAATAAAGTTCAACTACCTTCTAATACCTCTTGATAATTGCGCAATACTTTCATGCAAGTCATTGCGTATTTCTGCAAGAGAGGACAAATCCCTTAGAAAGTGACTTTTTTCACGATGAAAAAGTGACTTTCACGATGAAAAACAGCCTCCCGGAGCGGTCTGTGCGGGCAGCGTTTATTGTAAGATATTTAGATACGATTTTCAACCCACAAGAAATTGTTCAGAAAATGCGATGTGTAAAGTAAACAGATTGTACAGGATTCTCATAAAATCATCACAGCTTTATGGTTAGCATTAATGGAACCCAGCAGAATAGATCTGTAGCAAATTTGTTGATTATTGTATAACGCAAATAGTATCAATTTTAAAGATTCCAAACTAAAATGCCTTCGAAATTATATCAGAAATTATATTTGAGTTAAGGAGTAACTGCAATAACATCATTTGGACATTACTTCTTGGTTATTTTTAAATAAAGGTTTAATACCTCACAAACATTTAAATTTGACCTGGGTGCAGTAAGTGACAGAAGTTGGAATTGAAAGAGATATGCAATTGATTTCAATCACTTGAAAGATCCCGCTATCTATTTTTAGTAAACAAAGAGCGACTTATCTAAACATTGTAACATCAAGTTAACTGATATCATCGGATGAGGGAAGCCAATTCTCGAGAAATGTTGCAACTCCACCACAAAAATAACAATTTTTTTTATGAGAGAATGAAACAGAAAGAAGAATTAGCATCTGAATTGCTAAAATGCAGTGGGCATCCAAAGAAACAGAATTCATCGAGGCTATGGAATAGAGAGAATTTGAGACGAGGAACCGGGCGAGAAGAGCACAGTACACAAAAAGAGAACAGAGAGAAAAGTGAGCTGGTGCTGGACACGAGAACGCGCTTAGACGGGGCAGGCCGTGCTGCTGCGTGCTCGTCAGGTTTGGGACCGCCAATGTAGGAAATACGTGAAATATTTCGGCAGCAAAAGGCGGCACCTGGCTTACGTTCACTGGAACACGGGTGACGTAGGAATAATGTATAGGGAAGCAACTCTACTAGTTCCTTTTTGAACGTTGTAACTTATGATGAAGTCCAATATTTGATCAATTTAGTACTAAGAAAATAACTATCGTACAAATAAAATTATTATTCAAGACACTGTTGTTATCAAGCAACTGGTAATAACATTACTATTGGAATTACTTTATTACTTGACCTGAATTTACTAGTTAGACTGGTGAAAATCAAATTAATCATCACTACATGAGAGCGATAACAGAAAACTATGTACTTAAATATCACTCTTAGTAGCATAAGAAGCTTAATTAACTAAGAATCGGTGGTTTCTTGCTGAAATGTTCATGTGAAATTTAGAGAAATAATGTGTATAAAAAACAAACTCCAGGGGGTATATTCGTACAAGTTTGTACTGAATTCTGAGGAAGTTGCAGCATCAAGCACCAGAAACACACAAGTGCGTCTTGAAGCAACTATTTTTAACGACACCAGCAACAATAATTGCTACTAACGATAATATTTTAGCACTATGCTGTTTACTAGTTCTCACAGCCCTGCACAAATGAAGGTAATTAACGCTAGTTTAAACAGCTTCTGGACGCTCATGCGCTCTTCGGCCAGCGACTTTGTATAAGAGATGAGAAGGTGCAAGAGATCCTGCAATTTCCTCCGTCAAGTTCACCTTGAAGTTGTTAATAAAAAGCAGCAAAGAGGAAGTTCCTCAGGATATTTGCAAATGCAAAGAACCGTGAAGAAATTGGGGCCCTTCCTGCTCTGACTTCAAAAAGCATTTCAAAACCGAGGCTTGTTGACATTCCCGCTAAGATCTTGTAAATTTCTCTAGAAAATCTGGAAAATTTCTCGCCAAAATGCCAAGGCTCGTCTCTCAGAACTATTAAGAGTCACACTGAGGCCGTGAAAATGGTTTCATGAACTTTGAGTTTCATTTGTAGCAATACATATAGGATCAAACTACACACGTTCTCGCCGTAGCAACATATTTTAAATACATAATACTAGATCTTGGTTTCATAAATATAATCAGTTTGATTTGTTTCCAGTAGAATGCAAGAATTCTGTAAAGTCTCTCCAAACGAAGCTAATTGCGCCATGGCAATGAAAGAGTGACTAATATTTTGTTGATATGTGTTTAAATAACCCGTCTTCTGAAGATGCTTGATTAGTAATTTTCTCCAAGTAAACTTCTTGAGAACATCCTTCAACTAGCAAGACTTACAACATATCTCAACTAGCAAGACTTGCAACATTTCTCAACTAGCACGACTTGCAACATATCTCAACTAGCAGGACTTGCAACATCTCTCAACTAGCAGGACTTGCTACATCCCTCAAC